>JAMKCH010032016.1:0-16743 GCA_023653785.1 Ophioderma brevispina | reverse complement strand
ACATAGCCACTCAAAAATACGACGCACTGCAGCCGCCCAATCCCCCTAGGGAAAAGGGCAGAGCAGACCATGCTAGCCTGCACCGATTAAAGCAACAGAGCTAAATCGGCGAGCACGCGCCGGCAGAGTGGTAGTCAGTCAAGCCCCCGAGGGAGGCGACCGACAAGCACGCTCTGCTATACCGGGATGTCCGCCGCCGCCAAGATCCCCGAGGGAAAGGGCAGAGCAGACCGCGCTAGGCCTGCACCGGAGAAGCCCCTAGGGCTAGGACCAGGCGAGCCAGCGGCCGGTAGCCAGGTAGACGGGCGGAAATCCAGAGGGAGGAAACGACCTACTAACACGCCATGAAAGTAGCCGGAGCTACAACACCTTCAGGTCCTCCCAAAGCAGCGGGGCCAGATTGGAGAACTCGGACCGGAGACCGAATGACCACCCCCCCCCCTTTTTCCTAAGCGAAAACATCGAAGGGGGAAACAGGGTTCAATGGCGAACCATGAAAAATGAGAGGCACCGCAAAGAACGAGCACCAAACGGAGCAACAGCGAAGCAAGGGACCCGTAATGAACGCACGAGAAAGAGGTCGCGGGGCGGCGCGGGGTGAAGCGAGGCAGATGGGCGCGCGTGTCGGAACGAAAAAAAACAAAGAAAAAAACACAAGGCGTGCAGCGGTAAAACCCGGCGCGCCAACGCGGAGACAAAGATACCGACGCGGTAACAAAGTCACACGGTAAGAATTTCAAAGTCAGTTTAATCATATTTTATTAGAATACAACAAGCATAAGAATAAAATAATAAGACACACTCACCCAATAGAAGTTTTATTGATAGTATGACAACTACAGGAAAACAGAAACAGGCCTTCCACAAGACGCAAGGATCCAAAGCACGCGACAAGTGCGGGCATGGGCTGCCTTTGTTTACCTTATTTTACCGCTACACAGATCACATGACAGCACCGGCGGCAAAAAAGGATTACATAATTAAAAGCTCTCCGACGGGTGAACAAGTCGCCGTTTATTCCGCCCACTCAGAGCGACTTATATCCAGTATTAATCCAGTAATAATCCAGATAGTATAGGAGTATTCCGTATGAGACGACAACAAGTCCCAGTATCAAATATCTCAGATTAATTGGCTGCCTACTCACAGAGCTGCGATGACACGGTTCCGTTTTGTAGGGGCCAAAACGGAATTGAGAGAAGAGGGATGGTCGAACAGGGTGTGACTGGGGTCACTGGTCGTGTCCATTCTCGTTTTTAGGGGTGCTTAAAATGGTATTTTGGGGCAGTTCACTTCTCAGAAGGAAAATGCATATGTTTTCAGTCAACATGGTGTTAAAGGAAATCAGTCTCAGTGTAATGATTTCTTATTATTCATGGAATTACAAGACTGAAAGGAACATGTCATAAACTTTGTGCAAAATTTATTAATGCCAATGTGAACGATCTATGCAAGCACAAGGATCGGTTGGAAAAGCAGATGGCATTAATAGAAAAATGTTAAGGCTCAATTTATTTAGGCTTAGTCATAAGCAAAACACATGTCCGGTTTTACTCTTTCACGATGTCCATGTGAACAAAAAATTACCCATTTTTAAGGGGATGGCCCGATTTCATTACATAACATTCCCCTCTTTATTGAAGTAGCTTGGACCCCCATGTTCAATCTATCAAAGTTCCACAATGATTATAACAATCGTTTTGATATAAGAGCTCACCGACTAATATTGGTCGACCATGTTTTCGCTCATTTAACATTTCACAACTAGACCACCTTTTAATGCTAAAGATTTCACAGGGTAAATGAGAAAAAATAGTACATTTCTTCGAACACCAAAATGTCACCCAGTTCTGGTAAAAATCGGGTGATCCTGGGGGACGAGGTTTTATTTTTTGATTGGGTCATGCCTCTAAAAAAAAGAGAGGCAAATAAAAAAACAAGGCTTGTGTTGTCCCTTCAGGTTTTACCACTTGAGGTACACATTATACAGGCTTCCAATACCAATAATGGCCAAAAAAAAAAAAATCAACTTTGGCAAAAATTGAGGGCATTGTCTCTTTACATCCGGAAGGAAATGATTGAAAGTGGCTTAAACAGGTACACAAAGCAGTTCTCGAACTAGTACTAGTGTCACTTGCTTTTGCGATCCACCTTTCATTTACTCTCTGCACAAGTTGACCTCTAATGACCTTTGACGTCGGTATGTGACCTTTAACCCTACCAAGACATAAGCGGCTATGGTTGACCTATGATCCGACTTTGACATAAAATTGGATCAATTAAGCCCAAATTAATTGGACGAGCTATGAGTTGCAATAATATTGGGCGAGATGCAGTCGAGCCCAATATTTTAAAACTCATAGCGAGACCAATTCATATTGGACGTAAATCATCCAATTTTATCATTATCATGTTTTGGATCCGATATTTTCACACACTTGGGACTCCTCAAAACATGATAATGGTGACAACTGGAGTTCAGGTGTTCACGCACAAGCAATTTGAAAAAAAGAAACCAAAGTTTTAACACACATGCACACAGAATTTTGATTAGTATATGCCTCCTTATACTATATTGCAGGCGACACAAAAAATATCAGCTTGATGTACAAATTAACCCTAACACTGCTCTCTTTTCTAGCCTATCACCCGGGAGGACGGGATGGGGTAAAGGGATTGAAGCTAAAGAAGATTGACTATCATGGGTGGGATTTGAACCAGGAACTCCTGCCCCCCCAGTCCCATGACCAGCGATGGCAAGCCACATGGGTGTCGTGATTTTGTGCCCATATGCATGTTCGTATGATGACGTCATCGCATCTTAATGGAGTCTTGGTTACGATAGACAAAGAGAATACACAGCATAACTGTTTACATACTTGCTCCAATGCATCCAGAATGACTTGCTTGTTGCCCCGTAGTGTACTCAATCTTTGTTCATATGACAACCTACGATCTGCTACTACAGCCATCAGATTGAAGCGGATATCAGATGACCCCCTGACAAAGGAGAAGAAAAAAGTATTTGAGTTAGATATTTTAATATTATTCAAATAAAAAAAGGGATAACACACGCACAAAGTTAGTCTAGGTTAGTACTCCAGAAGATGGAATTACCTATACTAAAAAATACAGCAAGTAAACTTGCATGATCTTGGTAAGATGGCAGTATGGAACATGACCTTTTATATTTAGCATGGAGGTAGGGGAGGACAGTCTGAGGTTTGTTATCAGGGTTTCAGAGTGACTCAAAAGGTCAAAGGTAATTTAGAGGTCAATTTGCATAGAAGGATTCACACCAGTAAATAACATGAGAAACAGAGTAAGTCCAGCCCCTGCTGCAAATGATGGTGTTTTTTGTGGACCGGTTTCTAAGTGTACCCTAAAAACTGAGAAATGGCAAGTTTTGGGTTGAAAATGACGGTTGCTATCAATATTAAGTATAAAATCTATAGGAATATCAAAAAAAAGGTTGACAAATTTCATGACTGATCGAGTAGAAGATACGATGATCTTCAAGCAGAATGTTAGCTTTCAGGTCTGAGATGTTCCATTGAGAAGAAAATGATGTTTTCATCTTGCCCATTTTGTACAGGAATGAATGGGACTCCTATTTACCAGTGTGAAACCAGATATGCCCTATGACCACCAAATTTGGTCAAATGGACCCCTGACCTGAGCACAGAACAAATCGAAGGTCAAAGGTCATGTAGTTGTCATCCAGCTGGGCAAGAAAGCCAGGTAATCGCAAAGCCGGGTGACCGCCTAGTATTATTATCAGAAGACATGACACATGGTGAAATACCGAATTACGAGGGCAGATACAATTATTTTTTTAAAATTTATTTAGTGAATGGACAAGAAATACGTTGTACAAGCATTAAGACAAATTATATCAATGCCAACTGCAAACAAAAAGCAAAACTTAATGCATCTTAAAAGTGGTGGATTAATCCAAGATAGCTCCATTTTTAAAATGATATATATGCTGCAGGAAGAAAGGATTGCAAGCCATTATAGGTTATCCCTGAATTGTTTGTAGTCAATAGGCTTACTGCAGAGTTCTAAAATTTCTCTAAGTCTAGGTGTATTGCTTGGTGTAATATAGCCACTTGATCCTATTTCCACAGCAAACAAAAACAAAAAAAAGGAACCTTGTAGCACAGCTCTTAATCTCTAGAACCAGAGGTGCATATTATTGTATTTCAGAGAGTGAACTTTATCGATGCCAAATTTGAAGTTCAATTACAACAAGTTTTTATAAGGTCTTTCCAGATAAACATTGGGCAGGAATTAAATTGGTGTCAGTGCAATCTGAAGGGATGGTAGTGGTGGAAGGGCAGTCCCAACTCTGGTTACCAGATCTCATTGGTATCTTAGGAGGTTCTGCAACTACGATGAAGCCAGATATGATAACGCTGTAAATGAGGGTTTTATTGTCAGGGAACAGAATACGACCATTCGCTTCTACCTCATTTTGACGGGTGCAGAAGCAAATGTCCACCGGCCATTAAGAATAATCTGTGAATATTTAAAACTTATTAAAGCAGAATGTTTACTTACGTGAATTATTGTGTCCGTGAGTTGAAATCCCGACTCAAATAGGGCGTATTTTGACATTCTAAATCATATTTTGTTCGAACATGCCCTGCCCATACTACACATTCAAAACCAATCACACTCTGTGCCACGCTGACAAACCTTGACATACGCGCAATTGGTCGCCTAATTCTGTCCTTGACTATAGAATATTGTCTTCTCAAGCATGTTAAAATGGAGTTATGCATAAAACAGCTTTACTCAAAGGATCTATTAGCCCTTTTGCCTGCTCAAATTTCAACCTCCAAACAGGAGAATCTGCCTCAAAACCACCTCCAACCAGGAAAATCTGTCTCAAAACCGGGAAAATGCCCCTCTAAACAAGTGACCCCTTTTACGCCTCTGGGTTGAGCACATGATGGACGGTCTCACCAATTCCTATAGGCTCTACAGAAGTGGCTTTAATTTAATTTTCATATTAATGCTTAATGTTCCTGTTTCTATAACTGTCAAACAGTTGCAACCCTCTTATCAAATACACAAGGGTGTCCAACCTTTTTGATGCACAGACCGCATTGGTTGAAACCAGAACTATTGCGGGCCACAAACACTGGGGCGATCCACACGGCAGTGCAAATCCAGATCAGTTTCCCCGAGATCCAGATCACAGGAGACCGTTTGAGAACTCTACACGGCACAGTGAGCGCAAAAGTATGGCGACCTTTCGAAGCGTTAAAGTATACAAATGCTATGCGTAAATCTGGGTCCGTAAAACACAATTTTTTTTGTTGTCGCCTTGGGTGCTTTCAATTATCTTGACCACCTAAACATTGCACAAATATGCCAAAATTGATCTTTTAAATGATTTTTTAAAGATTTTCTGATTGTGTGAATCACTGATTGTGCTTTTACGTATATTTGCCTCAGAACTGCTTTACATCAATTACCCTTCATTGTCTAGGCGCTCCGCAATTACTCGCCGAAACTTCTCTGTCCATTCTTCGTGGTCACCCCAGGGTCCTATAATTGGTAGAAAAAACAAAAGAACCATGTCTACTGTTAGACAGAACATACTTCTATATTTCAATTAATTATTGGATGATATAGCATGCACTTTAGTGTCTTCACACTCTGAAAATCATTTCACTGTCACTGGGACACATCAGAATCACTTCTTTACCTCTTTACCTCTCAAGTCCCAAAGGAAGTGGTAATTCTATTGGAGTACCTCTTAACAGGTCTCCATTTTTTTAGATTGCAATTACCTCTACTACATGTAGGTCCAAAATTTGGAACAAGTAGGTTAGTAAAATTTTGATATACATAATCTATGAAAAGCATTTTTTGGTTAAAATAAATCTTGACTCTGTATATTGATACTCAATTGACCTATCCGATTCCAAGAGCTAAGCACATCACATATTTTGGTATAAAATTGGATTCATTGAGTCCAATACTCAAATTTATTGGTCAATCCATGAGTTGAAAAAAATATTGGGCGAGACGAAGTCGAGACAAAGTCGAGCCCAATATTTTTCAACTCATGGCGAGACCAATAAATTGGCATTGGACGAAAAAAGAAATCCAATTTGAAAATGAAACATCCTTAAATTGTATCAACCAATCAGTCAGCATGTGCATAAATAATGATATATTCTCATCACCAGGGTGGACAATCCTAATCTACAGTGAGAGCATATAGCCCCGGGGGGCTTACTCAACTTGTTTTCAGGTAGGGATGTGCGGCCCGAATTTGGGGGCTTGTGAACGGCTTGGGACCTAAAGTTCTTAAAGTAGGGCCTTAGGAACTGAAATTTTGAGACATTTGCAGGCTTTGGAACTGAAATTTGGCTAAAATTTAGCTTCTGAGGCAAACATTTTCCCAAGGGGACCCTTAAGAACTGAATTATGCTTCAACTGGAATCCTTAAGAACTGCTGGAGAGGTGCGAAATGTGGTCTGAAGGGCCGCACATACCCGTACCTCTTTCCTATGTCAGTAACCCCCCGGGCATATAGCATATGGATAGGGGATTGGAGTCTGAAGTGGTGAAAAATTGAGCACCCAGGTTTTCTGCTGGCATTTGATGAATCAAACTCTCATTTTTATTGGGTCTCTACCAAGTGTATAGTAATATAGGACAGAAGATTCCCAAACATAATAATGCATTAAGTAGGTCACACAAACTTAGCAAATTTTTTTAGGGACATAAAAAGATATTTTGATAACCAACTAGTTGATATTCAACCTGTTTTAAGGCTATAGTCGCCGTCACAATTCCTTTTCTGAAATAGGCGTCTACATACGTGCGCGCGAGTTGCTGCATGTGACGCACATCTATGTATTTCCTTTGCGCGTTGTCATGGTTCTTTCTGGCGGGAAAGCTGGCGTAGTCTTGGCGCAGAGAAAAGGAATTATGACGGAGAGTATAGTGTGTATATCTAATTCTAGTTCCCTGACCAATGCTAATGAGACCATCAGGATACCTGGTACCCTTTACTTGGACAATGATGCATCCAGTACATTCATCAAAAGTAATTCTCCCATTAGCAGGCATTTTGTCTCTCTCCTGAGATTGTACCACACAACATCATTCAGGTAACATGGAGCATAATTACAATTTCAATGGATTATAACAAGTAAATGCTATACATTGGCTAAATATTGCTTTTGATCTGTCTACTTTAATATATTTACTTGTTATTCAACCATTTTTTTGAGTCACCTTCCTGGGTGATTCAATTTCTTTGAGCCACCTTCCTGGGCTACAAATATGCATGGCGGGCCATAGGATGCCCACTCCTGCTCAATACTAACCATGGTCAATCGGGTAGGGCTTCAAGCCATCCAGTTCGAAGAGACGTCCATTGATGGGTACATAGCTGACAAAGTGGAATGCTTCATGTGTTCTACTTGTGGTCGTTATACCCGACTGCTTTTCCTTCACTCGCCTTGGCTCTGGGTGGGCGTGGGAGTTGTGAACTTTGGCAATTTGGGCAACATTGCCTATGGCATAACCTTTACTCTGTAATAAAATGAAATGAACGATAATCAGTTTGGACAAGTAGGAAGTTCAGCCAGTCCCTGTGTGTAGATATTAATAAATATTCATCCTAGTCTACCTGGCGAACTAAGTAGTTAAATTTTCAAAAACAAATCGTTTATGTAAATATACCGTTCTGATGCTATCCGCTAGGAAAGCAAAGGACACCTTTCAGACCTAACACCTATAGATAATATTTATCGCTCCTCTATACCAACCCTGGCCTGATAGCTCAGTTGGCAAGAGCACCGTGCTGGTAACACAGAGGTCACTGGTTCGAATCTGGCCAAGCGCACATGGGTTTTTTCAACACTTACATGAGCTGGCCATCTCCAGGGAAAGAAAAATATATTCATCCTTGTCTCCCTGGAGAACTAAATAGTTAAAATTTCAAAAACTGAGAAAAAGTTTCCCATCTGCACACTATTAGTTAATAAAATCTCAATTCTCATGGTGCAGTTCAATAGCTTTCATTCACCAGCATATTGAGCAAATCCACCCCCGTACTTTAGTATGATTTATGATACCCAGAACATGCATGGTCAGCTGTTGTTAACATGTACCCATCCAAGGCAACTGAAGTGAGCCCTTGGTAGATTAGCATGCATTACCTCATACTATAGTGGCAATTCATACTGAGTTCATTCTCAATAAAGATGCCAATAATGATGATGGTATGCTGATGCCACTGGTGATGGTAACTATAAACAGCAAGCAAGTTTTTTGTATTCTTTTCTACAAACCTGATGGCACTTCACTTTTACAGTAGGTGTAAATCTAAGGAAATTTATATCCTCAGAAAATGTTCAGTTGTAAATTTAAAAAAAAATAAACAAATGAAAGAATGGCATGCCACTGTACCTCTGGTGTGAAGTTCTTGCTGAAACTCTTGAGTCCAGTGAGTGTCTGCCCCAGGTTGATGTCTGCACAGTTGAGTAACACGCTGAGTAGGGCATGGGTGGCACAAGAGTTGGGCACAATCTGCAAGAAGAATTCATGTGTGCATTTGGACTTTAAGTTCTTTATACAAGGTAGTCAAATGAGCAGGACTACTGCCCAATAGGGCAAATATAACTCTGCAGAATTGAAACAAAGATATATTCTGTGGCTACAGCCTGGTTTCAAAGAAAGAAAAATAAAGAGAAAAAGAAAGATGACAAAGTAATGAAGTAATAGAAGCTCTTAAAAAGAAACTTCATATGGCTGAATTTTGAATTTTTCTATTCTTCAGTACACACTAAGTGAAGAAGTAATGCTGAAATCAACTGAAAGGCTGATATTTTACATGCTCAAGGAAAAATAACTTGATTGTCATAACTGTGTGGATTCGCTGCATTTTTCTTCAAACATCTGCATCTTGCTAGAAAACTTGCAGTTATATCTTGGAAAAGATAATCTAGCTCAGACAGAGCAGCAGTAATGTTGCAATTGTAATAAAATATGAACTCCAAGAAATTTTTGGAAGCATTAAATACCAAATCAAAACTTTACTCACATTTCTTTATTACATTCCCAGATAGATTACCAAATCTAAAAAGTTACCTCCCACATTTTTGGGGAAATGGGATTAAGTCCATATGAGTTGAGTGATAAGGAGAAATTTGAAGCAAAATTGAAGTACATACATTCAATGCTTAAAACTACACTTTCCACATCCACCTCCATATGTACATTTACCACTTCTTGCTTGTCACAGGAGAGTGACTTTGAATTGACAGCTGGAAGCAAGATGTACAATGTATATGCCCAATTGCAACCTCTCAGTGCATCTCTTCCTGACTTAAAGGCACTATCAGTGATTTGCTCAATCAGAAAATCGAAGAAATCATCAAAAATCAGATTTTTGCATTCCTGTAACAAGTATAGGTAACCTTCACAGAAAATACCCTACAAGTGATAAGACCAAACACAACCTAATAAAGATAAAATCTGGCATTTTAGTCATTGCTGTGCGCATACGGACACTTACTACAACACATAGTTGAATGGAGGTTCATATCTTTGAACACTGCTGTTTTCTGCCATTTCTGTAAATTTTTCAGTTGGAAAAAATAACTTATGAGAATTCTACAGATTTAACCTTCACTTTTAATAGAGGTGGGCTATAGAAAGTCAATGTTTCAGATCACTTTGAACACAGACTCATTTGAAGACTTTAATCACCCTGATCCCACTTTCGAAGAAAAAAAGGAAAAAGTGCGAAAACCAGGGTGCCCCATCGAAAAATCCAAAATGGCCGCCAAATTGTCAAAAATTTGATTTTTGACCATAACTCAATTATTTTTTGTTCAATTTGCTTAATTTTGGTGGCAATACCCATGTTTTGGGGTATTAGGAATCATTCTATGCAACTTTCATCCCACCATAGCCTTTCGTTTTCTTGAAAATGCCACTTTGCTTAAAATTGACCTCTGAGGGCGCTTTCCCATAAAATGCGCATCCAATTGATATGGTGATTTTAACATTCAAAAAAGTTTAAGAGAGTTTTATTATGAACACATGCTGAAAATTTGACTTGCGTTGTGTTTGCGGTTTTACAACTGTAGGCTTTTTAATGTCATAAAAATGCCCTCCATTGAAACCCACACGTAAGAAGTTCGTTGACCCCTGTATATTCTAATGGGAGTGTTTTCGTCAAATTTTAAATTAATGCCATGGGAAAATGGTAAGTGTTACACAGCTCTAATCTTCAGAAATGATGCATCAACAATTCTGATGATCGCCCACCAGTTAAAATTTAAAACTTTTCATACGATATGTACTTTTTGGGAAAGCGCCCTCGCAGTCCAATTTTAGGCTAAAACTGCCATATCGAGAAAACGAAAAGTCGTGGCGAGATAGAACTTGCATAGAATGATTCCTTGTAGGCCAAAACATGGGTATTGCCACAAAAATGAAGGTGATTAAACAAAAGCTTATCAAGTTATGGTCAAAAATGTGATTTTTGGCCAATTTGGATTTTTTGTTGGGGCACCCTGGTTTTCGCACTTTTTAATTTTTTTTCTTCGAAAATGGGATAAGCATCAATAAAGTCATCATTTTAGCCTGTGTTCGAAGTGATCTGAAACTATGACCCAAATATGACCCTCTATAGCCCACCTCTACTTTTAAGATATTCCAACTAATTTCAAATATTTTGACTCTTCTGGCTAAATCACTGACAGTGTCTTTAAACAATAACGTTTTATGACGCTACATCAAAGAAAATAGAGACAGTGGTCCCAAATAAGTTGTCCGAATATGTGATCAGAAAATAAGTGTAGAACAATTTAATGATCCTAAGTACCCCTGAATCACCCTTGACCTCACCATCTGTTGCACCACATATGACCTTGTCTCAATTTATTTGCATACCAAGTATGAACTTGATCCAACGCTGCACTAAAAATCTAGACATTTTTAACCAAAAGTGTGTATACCATATGCACAAGATATGACCTTAAAGCAATATTAGCACATTTTTTTGAAGAGTGCCCCCAATTTTTCAAAAAAATTGAGATTTTTACACGGTTGCATTGGTAACTGGCTAGTAAACTATACCTGTGAATGGTTAAGCTCGAAAATATCTGTGTGTCACGAACGAAGGAATTTTGTAATTAGAATAATTATTATCGGGGATCCCGATAATAATTCAACAACTGCTTGCTGGAAACGGCCTTCCCATGTGAAATAGCCGGGAAATAGCGCCCGCGTGTCGACGCCATCCATTAGTTTTTTTTAATTGGTCGGCAAAGTCCAAGTTAGAGTTACTTCTCCGGGTGGCACTATTTCACATGGACGGACATAAACGTTATATTTCCAGCTCTGCCGTTAGATCATCTGGGATCCCAATTCTAATTACAAAAGTCGCTTATTTTATGATAAATTAAACTCATTTCTTAGCATTCTCTTCCGCGTAGGTATAGTTTTCCTAGACAATTACCACCGGAACTGGCCAAAATATCAACTTGTTGAAATTGGGGGGGCGCTCGTTCAAAAAAACGTGCCATTCTTGTTTCTAAGTACTTGCATTTAACGCTGCAATCGACAGCCTCCCCACATTTGCCAATCTTTACAAATGGGGGAAACATTTAAGTAGCAACTGCCCCCTCTGTTCCAAAAAGGGTACTCTTCTACACATTCTCAATAACTGTAACCAGATGCTTGACCGATACCTTTGGCGGCATAATAACATCATCCGCATTTTGATCTCTGCTTTTGAAGATAGCAAAATTTTTAAAGACAGAGGTGTCTTGATCACTGCTGATGTAGAAGGGTACCTTATTGGAGGGGGGACAGTTCCTCCTGATATCATTCCGACTACTCACAAACAAGATATTGTCCTTACTTTCCCCGCTCAAAAAAAAAGTTATTTTATTTGAGCTTACAGTACCATTTGAGACAAATGTTATAAAGCTAATAAACTTAAGACCGACAGATATGCTGCCCTAGTTGGAGACATCTCAGATGCTGGTTATAAATGTACCCTGGTCCCCTTTGAAATAGGATCAAGAGGTCTTATTACAAAAACTAATAAGACACGTCTAAGAGGTCTCCTTCGTACCTTAAAGTCCCAACGTTAAATATACAGCTCTCAAAACAGTATCTCAAAAAAAACTTTGGCTTCTTCTTTTTCAATTTTCCAAGCAAGACACGAGCGTGAATGGAACGTTACTTCCCCTATTTAGGTCTATTGGCAGCATGCCTGTCGTGATTGGTTCCCCGGCTGTTTAGCTTTAAAAAAAAAAGAAAAAAATATATAATTTTTACGTGTATATTTGTTTTAACTTTATATTTGTAACTGTATTTACCCTGCCTGGTGGTCAGTATAGGCCCCAGTTGTCTTGGTTTAGATGTTTACACTTTCTTTATTTTTAATATGTATATATATTGACTGAATAAAGATGATTTTATATATAAGTGACCCTGAATGACATTTGACCTCATCTGTGACCCCACATAAGACCCCTTGTCTCAAACTATAAGCATACCAAGTATGAACTTAATCTATCACTGTGCTAAAAGGCTGGACATTTTACCAAAAGTGTAATGTACCAAACGTTTTGACACACAGATGTATACACACATGGGCACACTTTGACTTACACTAAAGGAGTGGGCTATAAGAGGGTTAAAATTGGGTCACATTTTCGGAACATGCTCATCACACCTTAGTTTGATTACTTTATACCCACTGATACCATTTGCAGAAAAAAAAATTTAAAAATTGCGAAATCCAGGGTGCGATGGCCAAAAACGTGAAAAACCAAGATGGCCAACAACTCAACATAAAATTATGTTTTTTAACATTTTTGGGTACTTCTGTAATCTTTATGCACAAAAGTGTTATGTTTTCTTATATTTTTGAGAACAAGGAATTCATTTGTACAAGTTTCGTGAAATTCAGACATGTTGTTTTCTTAAAATCGGCCATTTTTTCCCAAATTGAGATGTGAGGGCGCTTTTCAGATTTCTTGCAAATGCTTTGTCATTTCATAAATTTGAGGATGCAGTTGCGAAGATAATTACAGGTACTACCTACTGCTAGGAAATTTGAACCGATAGATCAAGTATTTTGGCCTTAGCGCTCATTTTGAAAATATTGCATGGAGGCTTACGCAGGTCCCACTGAATGTACAGGGGTCACACACGTTTGTACCATGTATATTTTAATGAATACCATATTTGAGATTCAACTGAGCACCACGGCCAAACCATTTGGCACTTTAAAGCTCAATTATTCGGGTAAGCTCACCTTAGTCGCCTTTATATTTTGAACTTACATTAACATATGTTTGACGACATTGTGATAAAAAGCGCATACGCCCTCACAGGCGCAAAAAATGGGCCTAAACTTGTTTGATTTACGAAAACGTAGGTTCCATTTTTTTATAACACTTTCAAAAATGGATTACTTGACCTCAAAACATGCACCATTCCCCGGAATACTAAAAGCCATTTCCCCGCCTAGTGGTGGGAATAGTGAAAATACGAGTGCTGTGGACGTTAAAAAAAACGTTTACACGAACGGAAGTAGTGGTCACAAACTTTTAAAAATTCACTACAACAAGATTCACATACCACTCCAACTTTACACGTCACACACCCTACTAAATTTTTTTTTTCAGTATATTTTAATTTTTTCAGGTCAATTGTCATCACCCAAAATTACCCCGCCGTCAGTGGAAACAGTAATTCCATTTCCAATGGCTTCTTCTAGATGGTTTCCGACTTTTAACGGAAACGAAATCCCCCGTTTACCCAAGTTCTTGTGCTTGAGTGGGTTGACTTCGGCCTCATTCCCGCATAACACGGCCCCCAATTAAGCTGTGCTTCAATTACAGAGGCATCTACAAAAAAAGGTAAATGGCAGCGTAATGGCAGCTTCGCAGTGGATTCAGCGTTGTGGATCTTTGGGATATTCCCTGCTTAATTTTGGTTAAAACATAACATAGTAAGTTCAAACAACAATTTTATGGTTTTCAAGATGATACTTTAGATTGAATGCAAATCCGTGTACCCGATTACGAACGATTTTATGGCGCAAGAATTGCAGTTGCGTGGAAGCGCCAAATTTCGGCAGTCGTAACTTTTCTAGATCGTTTAAACGACCGGAAGTACAGAACCGTGGTAAACGGATGGAAATTAAACGGGTAACTCCCAGTCTCTAGCATACCGGAATTACTGTAAGTACTTGGTCGATACCCGGGAAATACTATAGGATTGCAAGTACAATTCGAAGACCTCCATGTGGTTAACCTCAAATACTAGATTTTTACATTTAACAAATGTTATGGTAATATTCTGGGTATGTTTGAAGGGTTTAATTCTTCAACTCCACTCCACTAAATTGATTATGAAAAGCACATCAGAGTATTAATTATGATAACACAAGGCTAACCCTGGGTATGGGTCTTCACCTTATTTTGACAATCAGACTTCATTTCTTGAGGAGTTCCTCAACATGTTTCAGGAGCTCAATACCTTGAGCTCCTATTTAACTTGAAAGGCCATGTTTTTTTGTATATGACATGTGTAAGTAATTGCCCCTTGTTTTGCACCAATGAACGAAAGAAGAGTTATTAACAGAGTTCCTCTTATTTTCATAAATGAAGGCCTAGACAATAATGTGTGTTTTGCACCTAAGATAAAATTAAGAAATGAATGATAGAATTAGAATAAAACTGCCTGTGAAAACTGCCAGATGAAGGATGTTCTGCATCCAGCCAGTTCTAACTTGTGCATCTTACAAGTTTGTCATTTAGCATATGTGCACTACACTGTCTGCTGGCAAAGTTTATCTCTTTACCTGGGCCAATTTAGTGAATATTGTCTGTCTATTTAGCCACTTACATTATGTAGTCATTTTGATGTATTAAATTATTGTTGAGAGAAATGATGAATTGAAATGTGCAAGAATCTACAGATCAAAAGACTTGAGTCCAATAGCTAAGTTAGCGAAAAAATGAAAACACCATCAACCCCCCTCCCGAAAGGGGCATTTATTGCATGAAAGTGCTTATCTGTGGTTGTTAGTTAATTTTCATGCTATTTTAAAGAAAATTAAGTTTTGAAAATGTCACTTTTTTAGTATTTCCCGGTATTTCCCAGTATTTCCCATTTTGGCCAAAATATGCTTGGTGGTATTTACCGGTAAATACCGGTATTTACCACCTGGTATTTCCCGGGGCAGGAAATACCGGCCAACCCTGCACCAAGATAATGTCAAAAAATGTATTAAGCCCAAAAATGTTAAAAACATCAATTTTTTGTCCTCTTGGCGGCCATCTTGAATTTTGTGCGATTTTGGCTGGGGCACCCTGGATTTTGCATTTTTTCCAGATTTTTTTCAAAAATGGTATCAGTACACATAACTTCATCGCCTTCTATAGCCCACTCCTACTTACCAACACACAAATCATGCTGCCATAAAGTCTTTCAAATTACATCAGACGACCTAAAATGCATTTACCCACAGCAGGAGAATATGGCTCATTTGGCTCGCCATAGATTTCTTTTACCTTTAAACTATCTTGTCAAATACTCATTTACATTTGGTAGAATGCAAATAAATATGCTATGCTTGACAGTGAAGAGCCCCAATTCAAATGATATCATTTTGTCCATTCTCATATTCTTCTGTCTGTGGGTAGATAAAAAAAAAATTGTTTCGCTGTACCTGTTGGGCAAAGAACATGCTGTTGACAACCTCTGTATCACTGACAAAGGCTTCATCAGCAGGAGACATCTTGCGCCTTGCCCTCCGCTCCTCTATCCATTTGAAGAGGAAGATGAAACCAAACACTGGTCCCTCGATAGGCTTCTGCAAGTCATAGATCTCTTCTACTTGTACTCCGGTCACACCTGTGAGCAAATAGCTGCATCTTAATAAAGATATTTCTTGATTGCTTCAACATACATTATACAACAATAGTTCAAATGCAGTGCAAATCAGGTGTCTTGGCTGAATTTAAAGATAAAGGCCAGCAAAGCAAGTTATACACAGCCATAGTTTGGTATACTACATGAATCATACTATAATTCTCTTTTGTACTGATCCCAATATTGAACAAGATAAGATGGGGCTATATTAAATGTCCTGCTTAATGCCGTCCTTTTAAGTAATGGTCATTTGGTTTTTATTATCAAACATTTAAATATTAAAAATACTGCAAGCTACTTGCGACATCCCCCTGGCAAGATGGCAGTCTGGAACATGACCTCAGATGACCTTTGACCTTGGTCTATGACTTTTACACCATCTACATATGAAGGAACTCCTATTGCACCTTAACCCCAAGTCTGGTTTAAATCGGACTCAAACTTTTCGAAGGAGACAAAAAACAAAAACCTAACCAAAACCTAACCAAACTGGAACACATACATACACATACAGACAGACATGCGCACCTTCGCAAAATATCCCCCTCTGCTTTTCAAGCCAGGGGGATAAAAATTTGTCAAACAATTGTACTTACCAAACTCTTCCACCAAGAGAGTAAAGAGCCCTGCAGAAAAACAAGAATAGCAGAAGCTCAAGAATAACAGGACCTCAAAATCTCAAATTACATTCTGTGATTTAATCAAGGTACTACTCGGGTGATTAAATGATAAAAAAAAATGTTTGTACTTTGTAATTTTCTTTGTATAACATTTGCCAGATTTTGAGCTATAAAATGCCTT
>JAMKCH010032015.1:0-26246 GCA_023653785.1 Ophioderma brevispina | reverse complement strand
TTAAATTGATTTCCAATAGTGCTGAAAGGTATACAATTGTTACTTTGTCTAACCACAAGGGATCAGGAAAGGATAGTTTGTACTTTCAACACGTAAAAGTTAAGATTATAGACTAAAAACTGACAACAATCAATAAAAAGGGTCAATTGTCAGTTGTACAGGGTCAATGTTGAATTTACTCGATTTGGATAAAAAACCGGTGCAAATTATTGGTGAAACTCATAGATCACAACATAAGGAATAGTTTTGAGGGTCCTGAATCCTGTGGATATACAAATAACAGGGTGAATTTTCATCATGATTGAATCAATTTAAAAAATTGACACTGTACAAAAAATTTGTATGGCCCCCCCCCCCTCTCCATTTGCTGCACTTAAGGATCACGTTTCAGGGGTCCCAGGTCAGTCTGACAACATATTAATCACTCAACCTTTTACTTGAGATAATTGTTACAAATGTTGCTAGCTCCAGGGTTATGACATGTTGAGAAAAAAACTGGATAATGTGGCTGTCGCCGTGTTCAATCCGGCAAGCGGCAAGAGCATATTGGGTTTTTTTCAACGATATATTTCGAGCCATCTACAGGGAATGATTAATCAATATTCATGACAATGGCAATTTGAACTTGCAATATGTGTAGAAAATGGTTACATTTTCTAGAAAAACCTTGTTCTCTGCTATGCTTTTGACTTGAGCTATGCTCACCATTGAAAACGATAATGAAGACATTAAGTTACAAGATATGTTTATTTATCATAATAAGCCAATGACAGTGAATTATAACTTGCAATTTCGCTTGGGTTTTTTGACGACAGTTCCTTATGGTCTTGGGCATCTTGGATTAATATTACGACTGGAATTAACTGAACAGCACAAAAAAATTGAATAGAGTCAATAAGTTTGGTAGGAAAGTAAGAACTTTCGACAGTTACTTTACATGGACAGGAGCCATAAACGACGGGTATGACTGTCAATATTTTCATCGGTAGTCGGTACTGGTCAAATTGTCTAATCGATTACTTTTTCTTTTCTGGGGTTTTGAGCTAAACATGTGCAAGTATTAGAAGTTCAAGCGCAAGTTTGATAGCAAAAAAAGAGGTAATTTTTTGAAGGACTCGGACCGAGTCCCGCCCAGGACTCGAGTCCTGAGTGTTCGAGTCCGATTCCTGGGTGTCCGAGTACGAGCCAAAGTCCTTCAAAATAGGGACTCGAGTCCGACTCCGAGTCCGCGTAAGGACTCGAGTCCTACAACATGCCAGAGCAGTATTGCGAGTGAGGGGTATCAGGCCACCCTCGTTAACGGGGACAAAACAGGATTTACAACTTTGGTATAACTAACTTAGTGATGTGGCACTATCTCAATGGACGGACAGAATTTGGGGTTTACAGCTCCGTCGTTAAATCGGATATGCCGATTCTACTTCCAAAATCGCCCTTTTATGATAGATACGCACTTTTGAGCATTACCCTTCCCAGTATGAGTTCTGAACAATTACAATTAACACTACTGTGACATAAAAAAATTCAGATTTTGATAAATGGGGGGCTCTCAAAAAATGTTTGCTGTTAAGCTTAATGAGCCATAAGTACGTAGTAGATAATCAGACGGGCCTAGGGATTCAGTTTACCCTGGGGGGGGTCTTAACATTACTTGACATAAGAAAGTTCTTAAGAAAGGTACAAAGTAAGGCTAAAGGGGGGTGATCGGTGTCTACACAGGAATGGAGTGCCAATCTTCTCGTAATGGCAGACTCCACCTTAAGTTGCTGTAGGGGATCCCCTACACCTCATCTAAGTGAGTCTGTTTACCTCCTAACATTGAATATGATGGTACCCATTTATGCACCAGGGTAGAGAGGAGTAATTGAGGTAAAAGCGCTCAATCAAGGGTGGAAAACATCTGCAGCGGGCTCGAACTCGCAAAATTGCCAGTGAGGATGCCCCCGGGGGGATGTTCTGCATCCAGTCAATTCTAGATGTGGGCATCTTGCATGTACAAAATTAAATGACATCAACTCACCCGGTGTGAAAGCAGACTAGTCCGGTGGGAGCCATAGTCCGGGCTCATAGACGATAACGGAATAAAGCGTGAAACAAGTTGGTATAAAGAGTCAACTGAATCGATTGCCCTTATGTTTCACCATTGTTCGGAATATGAGTATAGCCGGACAATGGTTCCTTCTACACCTGTATTATTGCATGAATGTGCCTTATTTGTGGTTTAATTTTCATGCTTTTAAGAAAATTAAGATTAAAAATGTCCACTTTTTAAGATTCCTGGGTATTCGCAGTATTTCTGTTTCAGCCAAATATGTGTGGTGGTATTTACAGTAAATACAGCCTGGTATTTTCCACGGGAAATACCGGTAACCTTGAAAGTTTTTGGTAATAGCGGATCGCATATTTCTCGGCTGGCCGAATCATGGTGGGGGGGGGTGGGATGAAAATTTACTGGGATACTGTTCCGTACTGACCAAACGGTTTGCCTGGTTTAAGGAATTCCAAACATGTAAAGTAGTTGTTCACGTACGATCTATGGTTTTGGAGTTGTGTCAAAATGCTGAATATACCAAAAATACCAAGGACTGACTAGCCTGATAACGACCCTCAGTTTTGACATTGTGTTATCTGGTACCCATTTTTCCACAAATCCACTTAAATGTGAAGTTTTCTGAGCCGAACTTTGAAAAACACGAATGTTTCTATTTTTTTCAGATTAAAATATTCGTGAACAGATAAAGCATTTAGTCAAATATTTGAAATTAAAAAAAACAACCCCTTTCCCCCAAAAACGGGAAAGATACATCTTTGCTTGATGTGTAGTGGATTGATATCTACCCTTTAAGTGGCTTTCCGTTTCTTGGGGGGAAAGGGTTCCATTTTAAACAATTTCTTTCTCTCCATCGAGGGTGCATAAAATAGAAAAGAGAGCATAAAACAATCACTATGAGCTATCATTCCCATGGCACAGTTCAATAGCTTTCATTTCACCAGTGCAATTGAGCAATAGAAACACCCTGGAATTTTAGTACGATTTATGATACCCAGAACATGCATTGTCAGCTTTTGTTACAGTCCCCATCCAAAGTTATTGAGTGGGTATCGACCTTATAGCATCAAATGGACGTGCCCCAAACTCTGTGGCGAATTTTATGAAATTTTCTCGTGAAATGCACGAATTGGCCCCCCAAATTTACGAGTCTGCTCCGGCTTCTTGTTTTTTAGTTTTAACTACTTAATTCTCCAGGCAACAAGGATGAATATTTATTAATCTTTTCCTGGAGATGGCCAGCGCACGAGAACTGTTGAAAAAAAAAAAACATGTGCGATTGGCCGGAATCGAACAGGCAAACACTCCGATTATCTGACGGTTGCCTGACCAATTGAGCTAACAAGCCAGGGGTTGTAGAGAGCCGATAGTATTATCTATGGTGGTTAGGTCCGAAAGGTGGGCAGCGCTTTCCTAGCAGGTAGGTAGGTAGGGGGATCAGAACGGTTATTACGCCGTCACTAGTAATACGGAGGTTGTCCGTTCGATTCGGCCAATGCGCACATTGGGGTTTTCAAAATTATCGTGCGCTGGCAATCGCCAGGGAAAAGATAATAAAATATTCGGCTTGTTTTTGTCACCAGTAAACAGACTACGACCATCACAATGATTATTAGGATAAGACAGCTAATTTTTTATTAAGAACTTTGAGACATTTTCTGCTATTTGAAACCTCCACACATAATCACTAGATATATGTGAATGGCAAGAAAGTCGACGTCAAGTAAAATAGCTACATAAGATACATACTTGTGTGCCATGTAGGATAAAACCTCAATTTATTCTTTCCTTGAGTCAGTGGCTCTTGAAGAACAGGCAATGAACCATTTCAAGAGCCATGACCAAAGACTTGGCCTAAAGAGTTTGTTGACAGAAATTTCTGGACAAATGGCAGCTATTGCACTTTACAGCTTTTTCTGCGCCCACATTGAGAGATATCCTTGAAAACATTTCAGACGATTCTGATGGGGCATTCTCGGTGTTATGTGGCAATTGGTTGCATCCACAATACTGCTAAGTCCAGTGTTGTTGCTTCTCTATGTACCAATTTCCTCATTTACTGCAGAGACAAATAAATCTGCAGGTAACGATTATGTACACGAAACAAAATTGACATTGATTAGAGACATTAGATGATATGAGATTTAGACCATTTTAGTCAAATTGGAGAGAGTTATGGATCACAAAATGACACTTAAAGGGGTCATATGACTTCACATAGTGCACACCCAAAGCATTACAATGTCCTGAGGTTTAAGGCTCTTTATAATGCTATATCCAAACTACCCTATTCTTTTAAAGGGGCATTTTTGTGACCACACTCACCTCCCACCCAATTGGATTGTTATATGTTGATAGATGCAAAAACTGTCTTCAGTGTGAATATGAATGTGTCACTTTAGTACTTGGCCACGTTACCAAAGTACAAAGTGCAGGGGGATGGCAGGGATGCAGCTCCACCCTTAAAGGTTCAAAAGTCAGAGGAAAACAGGGTTTTTCTTTTTAAGAATAAATTGTGTTAAAATTAGGTTTTTTTTAACTTATTTAAATTTTTATGGGTCATGTAATTTTTCACCCTCCCTACGATTTTACCCGTCACTGGCCCCTGCCCTGTGTCATTATGGGCATATTGGCTAGTTTCTCCTGCTGGCCAGTTTCCAAAGCATTGTGTAAAATGAAGAAAAAAAAAAAGAACAGAAACTCTGATCCTAACACCCGATGAATTATTTTCCTAATACTGCCTGTTACTGCATAGTCTCAGTGAAGACCACTAATGCAATACACCCGCCCAAACCACACCTAGATCATTACAGCTTCATTCACCATCTGGAATGGAGTCTAATCTTTCAACAGTATTACATACATAATTTCAAGCTGCAAAGGAAATAGCCGGATAAGGAGAGAATGAGGCCCTCTATATCATAATATTTATAGTTTCAACCATTAAATTTGAGTTGGTGTTTGACAACTACTTTATCATGTACGCAAGGTGTTTTAACCCCAACATACACTTGTATCAAGAAAAATTAGAAAAGTCTGAGAAACTTCAGGGGCATGCTCTCTGGAAAAAGCAAAGCTAGAGCATGCTCCCATTTCTTTTTTACTTTAAATGAAGGAACAGGAAGAATTTGCATAGTTGCCCTTTGTCATGGAGCTTGTAAGTGATGCCTAAATATACCTTTCGTCCTTCATAAGCTAACCAGAGGATACATGAGTCAGCCCTTTATAACAATACCCAATTACCTATTAGCTTATGCTGCTAAGATTTGGATTAATTAACCTCTTCAACACCAAACCGATCTGGAATACAACACAATGCCCATGACCCCCCGCGCTATTTATATCATGAGCAAGTTAACTACACGATGAGCTATATCATTCCCATAGCGCAGTGTTCAATAGCTTTAAAAAGCGGCACCTGGCACATTTTCACAAAATAGAAAATTTCTTTCTTTCTTCTTCATTTGTCTCTCAAATGATAGCTAGGCCATTGGAAGAAAGAGAATTTTACACTAAAAATAACCTCCCCGACCCCCCAAAACAATAGGGACTTGATATGAGGATAGAGACAATCCAGGTAATTTGTAGGGCCCACTTTTAAGTTTTTCCATAACGTTAAATCAACAATGTGATATTACATGATATTTTTGACTCGTACGCACTTATATTAAAACCCAAAGGCTATAGACCGGTCAAAAAGTGTGTATAGCGTGAGAAAGATGCATACGGAGTGTGTGTTTTTCTTGTGTTAAAGCCAAGTTTTTGTTGTTGTCGTCGTTTTAATTTCGCGTCACCGGCGACGCACATTATAAAATCCGTTCCTGTTTTAACCCTAGGAAGCTGATTTGGTCCTTTAATCATTTTTCGGATGAGGGCTTTTGTAATATAATGCTTACAACCATGCAAAAATATCGATTTTGAAAAATCTTGAGGGCGCACTATTTTTCAAATGTGTGCAGGGTCTCTTTAATTCAACCATTGGATTGAGCAAATACATCCCCTGTATTTTAGTATTTTTAGATACCCAGACCCATGCATGGTCCAGCTGTTTGTGTACATGTTCTCATTCATGGCTACTGAACCGAGCCCTTGGTAGATTACTGCCTACCATATAATTGTATGGTAATAATGGTTTGTATGTAAAGTTCATTTGTGGTTTTGGCAGTCCCATTTAGTGTTCCTCCGTCCCCCCAGAAAACAAAAATGCAAAAATGAGGTCCTTTTTTCCACCCAAGAACCAGAAACGCCCTCACATATATGTTGCTAATAATATAGCCACATCCTTGCAAACGCGGCATTGTGTTTCTTGGGGTGGAAAGGCTTCAAAAGATGGAAATTTTAATTACCCATTGAAGCCTGTATTATACTTCACATAAAACCCCTTTTGGGGAATTTATGTAAAGTGGGAATTTTTTGAAACACCAAAGGTAAACTTTGGGCATGTCACTTTATTAAGGGCCAAAACGTTTCAAGTTTATCCTTTCCTCCATGAAAACTATAGGGGCGTCCTTCATTCCTTATCTGTCGATGTCCTTATTTTTGAGAAAATAATTAAAAAGAGAATCCTGTACAAAGTTACAGGTGTGACTACATTCAGCTCTGTCCCTGTGATAGTAGTGCCAGAAACCGCCTGCCAGGCCCACTGATAGTATAATAGTTACTGAACAAAAGGAAGGAAATAATGGTTACGACGAAAACGATTTTTAGCACTAAGCATGACTAGAGAACTTCTATCATTAATGTAACCCTAAATAGCAGGCGCGTCCATCCGGTGGTTCTGACAGGGGCAATTTCCCGGTAGTGCAACAATTGTCACAAGCAACAATATCCTGGTCCAGAGCAAGATTCCCGAAAGGGGGTTTGATTTAACAGAATATCCGTCTTATTTCCCGACTTTTTTTTTCAGAGGGTGCATGTGTGCCCCCCCTCTGCCCCACCTGCTATGGCCTGCTACAGTACCTTTTCATAATAATGTATGGCATTTTAATAGCACGTAACCATCCGGAAAATTTAATAAGATTCACCGGCACATGTGGCTGCCATGCACACACACACACACACACAAATCATGAATAAAGTGCATGAAAATTGTTACACATTTGCAATTCTACTGCAGTTGTACACCCACACCCATTTTTTAGATTGTGAACAGTTAAAATGGCAATACTACTGCTAATGAAATTTCAGACCTGCCACTTTTAATCAATGTTGTAGTGCAAAGCTCTGGTATTCGATCTCAATAATTTAATGCATTTCGATTTGCAATTAAAAATCAAACCCATTCAAGCTTGCATTTCAGCATTTCACTTTAAAACCTGGTGACTATTTATATGTTCTACTATGACATCAATTATGAAAAGAACCCTTGGTGATTATCATTCATTTTTCACTAGTTAAGGGTAGAGTCAGAATACTCTCTGCCAATAAAATAAGGATGCTTGGTACTGTATGTAATGATCAAAGAGTTTTCCTACTGCCTTAACAGAGCTTACTTTTTTAATAGCATAAATATTACTTGTAACTGAATGTCGTTACCCAACAACAAAATACAACGGGAGAGTGATGTATTTCTAGAACTAGAAATAGCATTAGAACGGTATTTTTACATAATACGATTTATATTTGTTTTGAAATTTAACAACTTAGTTCTCCAGGTAGACAGGATGTCTATTTTATTAATCTAGGTTTATCCGCATAGGACAGTGAGGACCCCTTTCGAACCCAACACCTATAGATAATATCTAGCGCTCCTCATATCAACCCTTGCTTGATAGCTTATTGTAAGAGCGTGTGCAGATCATACGAAGGTGGTCCGGGTTCGATCCGGCCAGCATACACATTTTTTTTTCTACACTATCGTGCGCTGATCGTCTCCAGGGAAAGATATATATACATCCCTTGTCTACTGGAGAATAGTTACATTTAAGACCTATAAAATGTTGATAAGATAAAGAATTTGTTTATGACAGTAATTACTGGTTAAATTTTGTTTTCTGTTTGTATAAATATAACCCTTAACATTAACAGGGGTTGCAATGTTAGATTAGGTTTAAGAACAAAATCTCGCTAAATTTTTGTTTTCTGTTTTTGGTAAAATGATAACCCTTAAACAGGGTTTTCAATGTTAGATTAGGTGAAGTACAAACCTGGTTAAGAATTAATGTTTGTTATATGTGACCCAACACGAGTACTTGAGGCTCTTTGAGGTGAAATTCAAAATTGGAGATTTTTGTATCATCATATTATGTATGCTTCAAGGTTTAAAATGAGACCTTGATCACCTTCATAGGGTATGTTGTTATGAAGTTATGGTAGGAACAAAGATCATTTCATACTGTATAATACACTACACAAATGAAGGAGTTTAGGCTTGTTAAAGTTGAAAGAACCCCTATATTTTACAAATGAATAAATGAAATAAAGTGAGCTCGGAACACATGTTATCATCAGTAGTTTTACATAAACATACAGCACATGAAGAGGATATATTAAAATCAGCATTTTTCACGGAAGAAGAAAAATCATGTTTCAACCTTCCAACTATTTTTTGCCGATATGACAAATTCATATTTAACCGCAAAGAATCTTCATTTACTCATGCTGGGTCACTTATTTCCCGGAAATCACACATTTGTTATACTTTTAAATTCAAGATTTAAAAGAATCTATATATTTTCCTCCTGTTTTCTATTACATTAAAAGCTCCATTGCATGATTTCTCAATATCCTCATTTAAGGTTTTTTGGATTTGGGGGGGGGGGAGGGGCAAGCTTGTGATTTTTCCCAAGTGCATCTTATTTGGCTTGGTCAAATAATCAAAAAAAAATGCACATTCACACACATGCACGCATGCACACACAGCACCAAATCATGTAATACACTGAGGCATCTGCACCTTTTTGGACAGTTTACCTGTTTTTTGGCTTGTCCATATTCACCTTGTGGCACACCTTCATGTGACAGCACTTTAAGCTGTTTATGGTAATAAAGCGTTATAAAAACTGATTCTTCTTGTTAATAAGGTCCATTGATTTTGGGTAAAGAAATCACACCCAATCGACTATTGTGGCAAAGGCTCCTGTTCACATCGCATTGAGACCTTTTCTCCGTGAAGGTAAAAATCTGCAAAGTTTTGCTGACATGAAGTGCACTGCACACATTAATGTACCCTTCATGTTAGATTTGGACAAAACATAATGCACCTACGGTGCTGACTGAATATCGTTTTAAAATAATCAAGATGCTTGGCTGGCCTTTGAATGAGATAAGCAAAGTGGTTTAAGATCAGTAATGCCATAATGATTTTACACGTGTGTGAAAAATGCCATAGTGTTTCCTTGCTAAAAGAGGTTTCAAAAACCGTTTTGTCTCAGGTACCCAAAAGCATACTTGCATTTGAACTAAGGCATTGCACTATGCTTATGACTGTAAAAATACAAAGGCACTGACTTTGCCTTGCCAAAAACTGGTTGTCTTAGGAAAACTGTTTTGTTTAAATAGGAAACATTTAGGTCTATAGAGGCAAAAATACCCTAAAAATAGAGGTGGGCTATAGAGGTCATATTTGGGTCATAGTTTCAGATCACTTCCGAACGACAGGCTAGAATGATGACTTTAATGAGGCTTATCCCATTTCGAGGAAAAAAAATAAAAAAGTGCGAAAACCAGGGTGCCCCAACGAAATCCAAAATGGCGCCAAATTGGCCAAAAATCATATTTTTGAGCATAACTTGATTAAGCTTTGTTTAATCACCTTCTTTTGTGGCAAACATGTGTTGGCAGCAAGGAACATTCTATGCAATTCTATCTCACCACTACTTTTCGTTTTCTCGATATGCAATTTTAGCTGAAAATTGGACTGCGAGGGCGCTTTCCAAAAATACAATCATATCAAAAGTTTTCAATTTGAACCAGTGGGCCATCATCAGAATGGTGATGATCATCATTTTTTTTGAGATTAGATGCGTTGTTGTGGTTGTTGTAACACTTGCCAATTTCCTGTGGCATCAATTTAAAAATTGACGAAACAACACTCATTGGAATACACAGGGTCAACGAACTTTCGTACGTGATGGGTTTCAATGGAGGGCATTTTTATGACAATAAAAGCCTATAGTTGTAAACCCGCCAAACACCACCACAAGTCAAATTTTCAGCCAAAGTGTTCAGAATGAAAAACTCTCAATTTTTTAATGTTAAAATCAACATTATCACTCGGAAGCGCATTATGGGAAAGCGCCTCAGAGCTCAATTTAGCAAAAAAACGTCATTTTCAGGAAAACTAAGGCTATCGTGAGATGAAAGTTGCATAGCATGATCGTAATACCCCAAAACATGGGTTTTATTGCCAAAAAATAAGCAAATTGAGCAAAATATAAACCCAGTTATGTTCAACAAAATCAAATTTTGGAAAATTTGGCGGCCCCAGTTGGATTTTTCAATGGGGCACCCTGGTTTTCGCACTTTTTCCTTTTTATCCTCGAAAGTGGTTGACAGGGTGATTATAAAAGTCATCAATGAGCTGTGTTCAAGTGATCTGAACCCATTGACCTTCTATTAGCCCACCTCTACTAAAAAACCCAAATGACCCGTACGTTTTTGACAAAATTTAAACATTTTTCCCTTGATTTTGAAATATTCGGTCAACTTCTAGTCAATAATTTTGGTTTATATTGGGGAAAATGTCAAAACATTTTCTGACCAAAATCAAAGTTCTTTTAAACCTGAACTTTCATGCATTTTTCTGGGGATTGGGAATTGTTGTGCTTTTTTTTTCTGGAAAAGAACTTTTAATGAATCAAAAATTTTATTTAAAAAAAATGAATTTTAAGGCTTAGCGGTTTCTGGAAACACAATGAGAAAATGCATCTCTGAAAAGCAAACACACTTCAATAGTTGTAAAAATAATCATGCCTGGGCAAAAGTGGGGAATTTGGAAACACAGTCCTAGGAAATTTCCCTACTTGTGTAAATAAATGTGAAGGCAACACAATAATTGCCGAGTGAATTTGTTTATGTGTAAGTGAGTGGACAACTGGTGGGTTGGTCTGTAATTGGTACTAATTGGGTAAATGGATGGATAGATGATATCTGGTGGGGTGTGTGATTGAGTGAAAAAGGTCCTTCAGTTCACGTCACTTAAAAATTTATTAATAATAATGAGTCAAAAACATAATACATGGGCATTATATAATACTACGGCAATCAACAATCAATACCTTATGCCCCCTATGTTGGCACACATTAATGGCAAATCAACATCTTTTGAGTCACAAGAATCCACACATTGGCCCGCCAGGGTATAACCCCATCCCCTTGGGTTAAAAATTTCTCTGGACAAACCTTGGTGGGTGGTGGGGTTGGGGGTTAAAAGAAGTGTTGCAGCTAAGCACTGCGCACATAATCTTGAAAATATCCTTAATTGTGGCCGCATTGTTTGGTGGGCTTTTGAACCCCACTACAGATGACGAGGCAATATAATAGGCCAATAGTCCATGTCATTTTTTTCTTGGACCTGTAAAATTCCCACTCCTGATCCTGGGTGAGATGGATACGAAAAGAGGAAAACTTGAGTGGGCCAGTGATTGGACAGTTTATAAGGGAGGTCACCTTGTTGCCTACCGACTTTTTTTACTGAGTCTGTGACTGCATCTTAAAGGTAAACTTCATTCGCCAACTTTACACAGCCAATTCTTCATGGTAGTTGCATGCGCTACAACCGAGTAGAAACAGATTACCTACCCACTTAACGTACACTAGCCAACCAGGATTCCATGTATTTTTGCCGCATAGATAGTATTGTACACACCAGCGGCTGTCTGCACTGGCGTGGAGTAGCTACGTGGATACACCGGCTCTCAGTGCACGCAGTAGTTCTCAATGGTCAATTTTTTTGAGATCTTTGGCATGTAATTTTGTGTATTTTTTATTAAAGTGGCAGCAATATGGGGGTTTTTGATGATGGCCTGATTTGAATTTCTATGATTTTATTAAAAAAACAATTAAACAATGCTAAACAGAGATCATGTGTATAGTAACCGTTCTGAGAAGCTACATGGTATCTGCGTGTCTACTTCAGTACTGTCTACACCAAATCCGCCCTTCGCTCGCACCTAGGGGGGCACTACAGGTTAGCCACTTTGAGTGGTACGCAGAGTAGCCACATCACTGTCTACCTAATAACGGTGTGTCTCTTTAGAAGCCCTGTCCTTGCACGCTATCATCCCATTGTGTACTGTGGCAGTAGAAATGGGGTAGCTTCCGTATAGGCTCCCACGCTAGTAAGGAAAACAGCTTGTGTAATGGAGAAACTACCTTCCCTCAGCAGCTTTAAGGAAGAAAATAATCAAGCTGTATTTGTACTTTAAAATCATTTTGATATTAATTATTAAAAAAGGATACAATTTGGGTCAAATGACTTTAGGATGAAGAAATACGTCTATTAGAACCAGCATCAGGTAGAGGGAATTGTTGTAGAAACTGGCAAATTGGGTGGCCCATAAGTCAGCGACCTCGTTCTTCTTCATAAGATTCTGTAACATAAAAACAATGTAATGTAGAAACGGGCGAACTCGATTACGCGTGCGTAAAATATGTCCCCCTCCGAATGTTGCTATCACGTAACACGCAATAATGCAACTTCAACACCCCCACCCCCTCCCCCAACAACCCGCAAACCCCACAGGCCCTCTCCAACACCGCCACAACTCCCCACCTAGCCCTCATATCCCCAAAACCTCCCCACCACACCCACCCCCTTCCTTCCCCACCCCTCACCCCCCCACCCCACCCCACTACCCTTTAACACCCCTCCCGCTTTCCCCCCCCCCCTCCAACCGCCCCTTTTCCCCCTTCTCCCACCCCCCCACCCTCCCCCCCAACCACCCCTCCTCTCCCCTCGCCGCCCCCCCCCCCCGCCCCCCCCCCCCCCCCACACCTCCCCCCTTCCCCCCTGACCCATCCCCCTCGCCCGGTCAACACCCACCCGTGCCCCCTCCCAACACCCCCTCAACACACAACCCCTTCCCAACATCCCTTCAACACAACACCCCATGCCCTAACACCCCTCACTTTCCGCAACACCCCTCAATAACACCCCACCCTCAATCCCACCCCGCCCCTCCCCACCACCCCACCATACCCCACCAGCCCCCTCCCCCCCCGACCCCCCTCTGCCCCCCCCCTCCCAACAACCCTCACCCCCTCCCCTATAGCATAGCAGTCTCATGTAGAAGAATTTTGCCTATCCCGATGTACCGTTTCAGAGATACAGCACTTAGCTATTAATTAGCTCATTTACATACCTAAGTCGCAGATATCATATCACTTTTCACATTGCAAAAAAGATGTGTCCCTACGTAAGGGCTTTTCATGCAAGCGCAGGAATTTTGGAGTATCCAGATGTAACGTTTCCAAAAATATAATCAATTACGCTGATTTTTGCATATTACTGAGCTCATTGGCATACTATCAATTTGCCCGAAATATGCCCAAAATCTAATCAGGGTTTTAACAACTCTTCAGCCCCGCTTGCTTCCACCAAGTTTTACAGAAGTCTTATAAGCCTTACGGAACTCCAGAAAAACTTGTACACATGCCTTCCAGGAAAATTCCTCATAAATTAATGCAAATTAGATCACTTAATTATTAGTCATATTTTTAAAACGGCAAATCTTATCAGATCGAGAACTCAATCAACCCAGCTTCTTTCCACCACGTTACATCATTGTTCGCCCTTACGGAACTCCAAGATAAAATCGTATAACAACATGGGTTAACCATTTTTTTCACTGCGGACGGACTAACGTGACGCTTCTCCGCTCATTTCATAGCCCGTTTCCTAACCCGTTCGGTGGGGACACTAAAGGTACTGAATTTAAAAAATAAATACTGTCAGTAAATATGGCCCCAAAAAGCAGTCTGGTTCAGATCCCATTCCAAAAAAAAATTGCTTTTCAAAATCAGTCTTCCTGGGTTATATTCTCTAACTTACTTGAAGATACTAGACATAACTTTGTGATTGCAATAATCACAGGATTTTCATGAAATCACATCAAACGTTTTGTGTGTGCATTGAAACGCTATGCTCCAAATGTTCCTTCCCAGCTAATGATGATGTAGTTTTAGAGTACTATACATTGTTTAGCATGGGTGGGATACTTACGTAATGGGCATAAAAAGCCACCCCGCTTAAGAAGGAGCCTTTCAGAAAATTGGAAACTCATGGGTTGCCCTCAAATCCCCCTGATTTAAAACAATGACTTAAAAAAGTAGCACTGTAAAGCACACACTTATAATTGATTAAACTCTAAAGGAAGGTGTGTTCTTATTAGGGGCGGGTTTGTGGCAAACACGCCATATCATGCAGAGGTACCATGATTCCTGTATCAATCTTGGTGGCCTTTTCATAACAGATCCGACATTAAAATCATGGTCGTCTGGAAAAAGCTCACTTTTAGGCCGATTTTAACTTTGAAAGCTTGTAAACTTCAAAACTTAATGGAATTTTTCCTTTGGACCTCCTCTGTAGCACCATAACAGGTACTTTGACTGTAATTTCAAACAAAATCTGAGAGGGTAGGTTTCCACAACAGTGGCTTAGCCAGGTGGGGACAGATGGGGCAGAGTGCCACCTCTTAAAACCAAAAATGAGGCCAAACGGGAACTAAAACTGTATTAATGTTAAATCAGCCCTTTTTTTTCTTTTTTTTTTTTTTTTTCGAATCTCTTTTTTAGTGGCTCTGTGAGACCGAGACAATTTTTTGCCTGTGACCGTGACATTTTGTTGCAGCCTAAGCGGGAAATGAGGGCAAATCGGGAAATAAAAAGGTGATATTCATGTAAATCAGCCCTTTTCGAATTCTTGCTCTGTGACCCGCGGACATTTTGCCTGTGACCGAGCCGTTTTTGCAAACCTTACAGGAAAATTGCCCGGAACCCTCAGGCTGGCTACGCGCCTGGTCCACACTTGGTGTTTTGGCATGGAATGACCCAAATAAGAAACAGTTTGGGAGGACATTTGTATAAATATGAACAGATGATAGGTTTTAGGCCTTAAGTTTGCTTCTTTTTGTTTTTTAAAGTGAACAACCCCTTTTTGCTAGTATTTTTGTCAAACACACACAACACACCTTTGTCTTCTATTGCGTGTGGCATTTTCTTGCGTCGGCTTCAGTCAGCGTTCTCATCACATCTTTGGATACGAATCCTCTCTCTGTGTGCAAACCCTTGAGAATGTAGAAAAACAGACAAATATTTTATCATTTTTAGTTAAATGTTCATGGATTCATACAATGCATGGAAAACCGTGTTGTGAATATCAAGATTTGCTTTTCAGTTTGAAACATAACTACAGATATGCTCAATGACTTGGATTTTTGATAGTTTATTTCGTGAAAGCTAGGTGGCTTTCTCATGGATCTCATCACGATTTTAACAAGCAGAACTCAGAACTAATGAGTGTTAGTGAAAATGAATATAACTTGGTGACCCAATAATGACCCCAAGATGACTTGACCCCGCAGTTTGAACGAAAAAATCTCAATTTAGATAGTGTAAATGCGAACCAGGTTTTTGATCAGGTCGCACACCTGTAAGAACCTTTTGTGTACATAAGAACTTGTTGCATGAGGCAACAGCTTAAAAGTCTGAGCATGCTGGGATTTTTTTGCAGAACACATATAAACACGGGGGGAGGGAAATGAAATGATCCAGATAAACATCTTCTAGTTTCACATATTTCCTGGGGGCTAGGTCCCTCAAAATTATTTATTAGTGTCTTGAAGCTTTGGCCTATGCTACGTGAGGAGGAGGGCCCAGTTTTGATTTTTTACTCAAATGACACTAAAAATGGCTGTTGTTTACCAAAAATGAATTACACCAACTTTCAGCAGGATCAGAAAAAAAAATAGTGATTTTTTAAAGTTATTGAGGAAACAGATGCCATAGTTGGTGGTTGTGAATCACTAAACACAAATTCGATGGGGCAATAACAATTTTTTAAGCCGTAAAGAATAAACTATGGCGCTTTATAGTTACTTGCTACAAAAATGTAGCATGAAATATGTTTCTTCCGTAAGGATACTCCAATGACCATGGAAACCAATGTAATCTATTTAGGGATATTTCATTAGATATGTGCTGACAGATTCAAGCCAATAAATTCCTAAATCGAAGAAGATTTACGTTAGTGCTATATTGTATCCAAGTACACTTACTTGTGTTTCAGTACAAATTTGACATTCTTGTAGGCAAAGGCAACCAACCAGGTACTGACTAGTGTCATAACCCCAAACAAGATGGCCGACTGGAACAGGTCCATCTGATGGATGCGCCAGAACACCCCTGAAAATGACATAAAAATGGTACAATTAAGTTGGTTTTGAGTTAGCTATGCTCAGGCATATAACCAGGATTTTTTTAGGGGGCAATTTTTTAAAAGGGGACTTTCCCCAAATTCCCCCCTGCCAAAAGTGGACGTTTTTTAACCATTTTGGGGGCAAAAAAACACAAAAACCCTAATTTTTTGGCCCTTTTTAGCTCTTTTTAGGGGGGAGGGGTTCCGTAACCTGACCTATCTGACACACTTTTTTCTGTCACACTTATGAATTCGGAAAACCTTAACGGAATAAAGCACAGGTTTATTCTGTTAAGGTTTCCGAATTCATAAGTGTGTCAAAAAAGTGTCAGATGGGTCAGGTTACGGAAACTCTTTTTAGGGGCTTTTTTTGGAATTGGGGGTGGGGTCCCTCTGGTTACGGGCCTGGATATGCTCTGCTTTTTTCTCTAAATTTAAAATGGGCATATTTACATGCTACTAATCAGTCTTTTATTCCGTTCTTGGAATAAAGTACAAGAGCAGGTGCAAAGGGTATGTTATTATGCGCTTCAACAATAAACCTTGATTTTTTGAATGCCATGAAATTTTTCAAGACACTATCAGTGGTTTAATCTAAAAGAGTCAAAGTACCCGAAATTTGCAGAATAGCTTAAAAGTGAAGCATAAGTCTGTAGAATTCTCATAAGTTACTTTTTTCCAACTGAAGAATTGACAGAAAAGGAAGAAAATGGCAGTGTTCAAAGATGTGAATCTCGATTCATTACGTGGATAAAACTGATGGAGCTTTTGTGAACAAACAACCCATTATCCAAATTATAGTGATTATTCATTGTTGGCATGGAGCCCAGTTTACTACTTACAGCCATTTACAAATACAATTACGAAATAAACCACATTGTGGGTATTAAACAAATAAAAAGGTTCATAATTTTAAAATCAATTTCATATACAACACCACATATAACACAAACCAAAATGCCACACTGACAAACAGGGCACCGCACGGCCTGCAGTATCTGCCAGTGGTAAGTGGATTTTGGATATTCGTGCATATGAGATCCCTGCATTGCTTACCTTTCACAAAGTGCTGTAAAAAAAAAAATAAAACCCATAGCACCCGTACAGAGCTGTGAGTTATCGTTTAATTTTCTACTATGTACACGAACATTTATTTTAGTTTGTGTACATCCACGGACACCCAGATTATTGTTTGGTTTGTGTACATCTACGTACACACCTTATTTTCATTTGGTACATCCACGTAACCCATTGTGACAAGACTGCCGCATTTTTTTGCGCCTCCACAAAAAGGAAAAGTATTGTCAGCAACCATAAGTCATTTCCTATCATTTTTTCCGCTTTTGTTTATTTTAATTTCAGTCATGAATCTCTCTAAAAAACGTAGCATGTTTTTAACATGACATCTCATGGTTTATCCAAAATTGCTGAACAGTTAAGATTTATAAGATTTGCTAAAGTAATAGCTACCAGATCCCATCATCCAACACGCACTAAGCTTGTTTCTTGTAGGTTTCAAAATCTGTCTTAAAGTCACGAGATATTTTGAGAAAAATCCAAAAAACAAATGGTGGTAAGAGCGGGTATATGTATGAATTTTCATATAGATTTAGACACTCAGAAGGATTCCTACCTTGTATTTTGTACAGACTGGCTTACAAAGTTAAACAAAAGGTGATTTTAATTAACTTATATTGCAATAGAAAACATATGCTGAATTCGTATTGCTCCTATAAAAATTAAGAAAAGTTCACATATTTTTGTACCAAAGAAACAGGTTCCTCACTTAATCCTTACAGCTGGTGATATTTTTTATATCAAACTTTCCCAACCTGTGCCAAAATCAGAATTTCACATTTTTTTTAAAAATATTTGCACATTTTTGAAAATCTCTCGTTGCACCTTTAATATTCTATGTTATCTAAACCATCTTCAGAAATTAAAGGTGCACAATAGATTTTTGAGGTACCACAAATACTGTGTCCATATAGTATTTTATATATACGAGACACTCATAGATTTTCTACCTTGTATTTGGCTACAGAAATTTCTTTAAAAGAGAAAAAAGGCGATTTTTATTTGCTTAAGTTTCAATTAAAACAATAGGCTGAATTTTGTATTTGCTCCTAAGAAATTTCACAATTTTTGTGTACCAAGAAACATTTTCTCAGGCTTCATCCTTTCAATGTGGTTATTTTTTTTTATGGAAAGCCTTAATCAGGGCATACACTTCTATTTTTTAGTGACATCTTGTGGATAGTCTCATCGTTGCAGCCCTTATAAAAATAGATTAACGCTTTAGCTGTTTGTGTTGGCCATTTTTAAGGTGAGCGGATTGGGTTTCAAACTATTTTTTTTTGTAATTTTAAAGCTTTTAGTATATTTAGAGGTGGTTGCCTTTTGCTGAGGCACATGTGGTGCAGCGGATCAACGCTCTGCTCATCATAAGCATAAGGTTGTGGGTTCGAGCCCTGCTTGTCGCCAATGTGTTGTGCACTTGGGCAAGGCACTTTACCTCGCTTTGCCTTCTCCACCCAGGAGTATAAATGGGTACCGCCATAATGCTGGGAATGCAAAACAGACGGGCTGTGCGGGGGAAGTGGCGAACCCCCCACAGCAACATTATACGAGGGAGTCCGGCCCAATGCAATGACAGGAGAGGGCCACTCGCCCGCGGGTGGCACCATGTGCATTTATTTGCCTTTGAGTCATTTGTTGTTGATAAATTCGACAATGATTGACAATCCGATAACCTCACTAACAAAAATACGCACAGCTACTGACATGGACTGGATTGATGGTGTAAAATATGCGAATTACGGCCGTTGCATTGAGGGATTTGCCATAACTTTTACTTTCTGTGATTTTTAAGTTTAGATCTGTAAGGATTTGGATGTCTTCAAGGAAGATCCAGGTAGAAGGGTAAACAATGTTTTATGGTGTAAAAAAGTGGGAGGGGCATTTATTATGGCTGGGCTTCTATTGGCAAACATACAGTATTTATGGTCATCTTAAGTTTAACCCCCTGAGGTCTACGGCCAATTTTATTGGTTACACCTTGGTTATAGATGTATTTAGCCAATCAGAGACATGTCAGAATAGTTTTTTTATCTTGTATATACATTAAAAGTTATATTTTGATGGTATATCATGTTTTATCATGTAATGAGCTCAATTAGCCCTAACAAGGCTCTAGACCACAAAATACCACACATGGATCTTGGTGGTATATGAATTTACAGAATCCACAATATTTTGTGGCATTTGTTGGTAAGTGATCTTATCATTGGCATATAAAGTGTGGTACATCCACGCACATCCCGCACTCGACCCTGCGCCATGTAAGCCTATAACTCCAAGGTTTCCCCTGGGCCACAATTTTCTCTCGGGGCCCTGTACAAATTGTGGCCTATGGGGGTCAGTTTGTTGTTGTTATTACTTTGGTATTTGAGGTAAATGTGAATGAGTTACTCTATATACAACAATATCCGACAATCAAATGTTGTGGTAGTTTGTGGTCGGATGGAAGTTCAGTATGATGAAAGTGGAATTGTGATCTGTGGCATGTCCTCACAATATACATCCTGCAGTGCACTTACAAACACAAGTCCATTGAGAATTTCAACCCTGATCTGAGCGTGCCGCATTACCGTTTATAGCAAAGGTCATCAGCGAGGTCAAGTATCGTGCATAATTAATGAGCTTGTGTGCATAACTTTCACCGCGGCATGGCTTCTTTCTCGTGTTCGATCTGTGCAGCATGTGTCACAGATAGTCAGCATTAAGGTACTATAGTAAACGGTTGGTCATTTTGGGACCCCCATGTCAGATCTGACATATCAGATCTGAACGCCTAATCGGGATATATTGTAATTAGTATAATTTTATTAAAGTCACACTCTTTATACAAAGACTTAGCAATTCTGGCTTATGAAGTGACATACTAAAATATACACACATAATAAAAATAGCATACAATGTACACAATAGCCTATATAGCTTAAACAACAGACACTATATATGCAGGTTAGGGAAGGGCGATATCTATTAATGTAGTCTCTCGGTCAAACTACGTCCCTTGTAATCTAAAGCACAGAAAATGACGGGTCCCATTTACTGTTTGAACAGAGCACAAAGGGAGACTAAGTCCAACGATCATTCGTGCGGGAGTTCCTAATCGAGAATTCCGGAACATTGCGTGTCCCGCCCAGCCTGCAACTGCATTGTTTTAAGACGTTTTCATGTTCCTTTATACCACTGAAAATGTGTAACAAATTGTATACCTCAAAGTGCATGCAAGGTCATGCCGGGTAGGCGGCCGTAGGTGCAAGGGATGTGCGAGACAAATTAAGGATTAACCAGCGGAAGGCTAGCCTGATGTTTGCCAGCCCAAACAAATAACGTAATTGCCATACAATTTGTTCTGCCGGCATGATTACTGTATGATGTTTCGAAGCTTTCCGAGGTAAAACAGAAGTCTATTTTTACTCAGTCGCCCCCATTCGATCGCTCACAAGCGGCAAGTAGGCCGACCCTCGTGGCGTGGTCGGGTGCGTGAGATATTGCTCAGCAGGCAATAATTAACGCGGTACAAGGGACCGTAATGGACCACCCCAGGGTTCGCGCCCGACGATCGCGCTGCATTGTTATTGGAAAGACTTTCACGATTCGTTATGGAGCGGATCTTGGCGTTAAGTGTACGTTTATATGACCGACTTGGAGCGTGCCCGACGTGGGCAGAAATTATGCCACGTCACAATCACATCGCATCACCGATCCCACAACCCCCGTTCTTTTACGTCACCGATTTAAATCATGGAAGGTATGGTGTGCACATGTGATTAGGCATTTTTGGGAATGCATTAATATTTTGACTTCATTCAAGAACATTAACCATTTATATTTTCTTATATGACCTTGTCTGCTTTTCAGGAAAGAATTTAGGTATTCTGCCACCACCCTACTAATTCAACAACTTTAACTGAATAAAACCGCATTTAATGGTGCGAATTTACGTGGTTGCCGAATACTAATTCACCCGCTTTCAATACAAATAATCATAGTTGGCTATCCCACCAAACCCCCCCCCCCCCAGCAGCTTTCGAGTACGATTTATGCACTTTGGAACTCGATTTTACAAATCACTTACTGACGGGATTAAGGTGATATATAATCTGTACTATAATCCGAATTTTTAACAAAAATGTGAGTAAGAATTTTTAATGGTGAATATCGCCCAATTAGCCGTAGCGCTTGGTCCCGCCTCACAACAAAACCTCGCCGTTGCTTCCTGGTTAATTTATGCGCATGCGTACTGATGCTTAGTGAAGGCTATTTTAGATGCCCGGTAGCGTCGCGGCGATTCACCGCAAACAGCGCCGAATCTGAAGTACAAATACCTTTTCGGTGAATATATCTTACAGAAATGTAGACGAAATGTCAAAGAACAAAAACCATTGAGGGCTGCATGACGAAATTACGTAAAGTGGAATTTTTTGATCCTAACATTGCACTATTGGCCGCTGCAGGCGATTCACCGCCATCTTAAAATAGACAGCTTTGAAAAATAAAATACCATGTCAGGGGGTCATGCCACGAATACGTAATTAAAGAAATCAAGTTATCCTAGTTTCATTGCCCTCAATTAAAATCCCACGTGCCTACGTATTTTGGTAGTATGCGTAGGTATAATACTAATGCAAACCTTATCCTGATTTCGCGTCAACCCAAGCTTGCCAAGCTAGCGGTTTCCAACAGACTTACATGGCGTAAGATAATTCTAACCTAGAGAAAAGTGATGAGAACTTGTTACTTAATTAGCTTGAGGTTGCATTCGAATACGCACACACATGTTTGAAGGCGATAAGCATATTGTAACAATGGTCAAATTATGTCTACTGAAAATTCGATATAAAAGACCTTACAAATTCAAAACGCATGCAAGGGTGAGCAGTAGACTTCTACTATTCATTTGGTCTATTATCGTTCGTTTTAAATTAGTTGCATGTTGAAAAATGGCATAAACACTTATTGAAACCATTGTCCCTTCAAGTTTATTTTTTAATCTAGGGCTCGCTGTTATTTTGGGTTGGCGAAGGAGGTCACTGATCAGAAACGATCCCTCTGCCAGTAGGCGGGTTTCTTATGTCCATATCAATCACGGTTTAGGGCCGGTTGAAAACGCGAATCCAAACACGGCACTGAACGTCACATGTCTGAACACGTGCTTTAGTCGTGACCAGTAAGACCACCTGGTTTCGCCGCCTTTTTTGTTTTTTAACACATTGTATAAATGACAGGTCGAATTCAAAATTCGCCGATTTCTTCTCTGGCAGTAAGGGATGCATTATAAGGAGGTGCCACTGCGGTTTAGGATGCTTGTAATCAACCTTAAAACGATGAGGTAGTTAGGAATAATATTCGTATTGTAGCGTGTTGTCCCCAGTCAATTCAGCCACTTGTCCTTGTTCCAAATGTTTTCAGTGGTGTGACGCCGCCAGCTGGCAACAATCCCAGGGGCCACCCGGTAATGCGGCACGATTCCAATGTAGGTTATGAGGACTCGAGGTGTGGGATTATTTAAGCATGTCACATTGCCAACTATATATACCATTTCAAGTAATTCCATACAAGGTCACCATAACAACTCCATAATAAATAATTAGGGAAACTGATGAGTACATTTTTTATTTCTTGTAAACCAATATATGAAAATATTATAATTATTTCAAACAGTATTTTCAAACATTGCTACTGCGCAATGATGGTCACGTGGGGGCGGGTTACGACGTGGAAAATACAATTCCTGAATTTTCCTCGGAAAACACAGTTGAATATTGCATCCGACCTCTAAAACAACAACCCTACCTAAAATGCATGAACTGCTATCCACGTAGTACATGTGCTGTCGTTTACCGTCTAATTAGTGTCATTTTCGATCCTATTCGAAAATTAATTACAAGATCCCCGTATCAAGGTTTTTAAGATGTCAAAATTCATAATTCTATGGGGAAAGCAAATAGATTTTTCACCAAAAATGCACGGAGTGGCCGTTTTCGCTTGTTTTTTGCGAGGATCATTAAGGTACATATAGAAAATTTATTTAATCTAACTGCGCATGGTTAAACATTGACCTTGTGGATTCCTTCATAAAAAACTTCTGTGCGCTGATAGAGTCCATCAGCAAACGTCTGTTCACCGAACGTTCACCGGCGTTCAGTGCCGTCATTAATTATTGCGCACTTCATTAATTCGCCTAATCCAAATTTCTAAAGGACAAGTGTTTGTGGCGACTGCAGCATTACATACAAACAAGTCTAACGAATTCGGAAACCATACCGGACTATACATTCTGAACAAGCTGAAGTTGATATCAAGTTTTTGCTTCTCAGACTTTCTGAATGCCTACTTACAAATCGGTATGGCAGACACGATGAATGCATTGCCATAGAAAAGGGCTGATTACTTGTAGTTACATTCCTGCTAAAAATCTTGAGGCAGAAGTCTTCTTCTCGCTTTAACTTTTTACCACCACCATATCTCATTAGAGAATCACAAGAGGGCAAAAACAGATCGTGGTACATAGCGGGCGGTAGATAAATTTTCAGGCTTCTATAGGCAAGTGTGGCCAAGAATCCCAAATTTAGACGTCGTCCAATGATTAGTTTTACAGCCACATGAGCTGTGACCCGTGCTACATTCAATTTCAGTTTTATTGACATAGGCCTCTGGCCCAACTCATACATATCCCCACATATAACAACGTAAATTATACCGTACAGAGGGTGGTGACAGTAATCATAATTCATGTCTGATTTTAAGAGCTAAATATATAAATTTACCAACACTTTGTTGAATTCCTTTTTCTCACTTGTCCAGTAATTGTTGAACTGTAATATGAGTAAGGGTATCTGTTGTAAGACAGGAGCAGTTAAATAACTCTAAGATCATTATAATATGGGCACACCAAAAAATGGTATTCAGTTTCTATAGCATTTAAATCACAACGAGTCACAAACACGATTTTTCGACTGGAGTACCCATATATCGACCAGACTGAATAGCAAGTTTGAGGTTACCACACATCCGAAGTCCACGTACGCTTTGCAAAAACACATGATCGTATTAGTGTCAAGGTATGACTCACTTTGCAATTGATCTAAATAATCTATACATGCCGGTCCGATCACTACTTGCTATTCTTTTCCTCGCCATTGTTGAATTTAATATCATGCACCTATCTTTGAAAATTTCGATGAAATACTTAACATTACCTCACCCTGTGTTACAACTTCACCAAAGCCCATTGTAGAAAGAAGAGTTTTTACTCTGCCAGCCCACCCAATCCGGCTAAACTTTATAATACCCTACCACATTTATCCGCCGCGGAATCCAAACCTTTTTTAAAAAACCCATGCAACGGCGACAGCGCGAAGCCAAACTAAAACCCAGGCCAAGGCGACAGCGGAAGCGGTGCCGTGGGTTGAATCGTTGTCGAAAAGAACATACTCTGATTTCATTTAAATATGAACATGATAAGAAAACTATGAACACTTGTGAGTTTATATTTCGTTGTTTTTGGCTAATTTTGGCCTTTCCCGAGATTGTTGGCTAATTTTGGCCTTTTCCCGTTGTTTTTAAATAAAGTTGGGCGTTTAGTTTTAAACCATAACGGTCTAGTTTTAATTTAGATTGGGCTTGCTTTGTACTATTTTGAGCTTGATTTTTTACACTATTTGGGCTATTTTGTTATTTTCCTGTTTTTTTTTTAAATAAAGTTAGGATTATTGTTATGTCGTATAATCGAGTGTGAAGCTATGGTTTTTAGCAACGGGCAACGGCGACAGCTGCGACGCGGGCAACACCCCAGAACTTTTCAGAGTTTACATTTTTGTTCTTGTGGGCCCTGAGGGAAATAGTTAATTTTAAATGAGATTGTTGATTTTTTACGATTTTGGTTAATTGTGGCCTTTTCCCCGTTTGTTTTTTTTCCAATAAGGTGTGTTGCTTTAACCCATGAACTTTCGAGTTTTAATTTAGATTGAGCTTGATTTGTACTATTTCGTTTAATTTTTGGCTTTTTCCAGGTTGTTTGTATTTAAAAAAATAAAGTTGGGATTTTTGTTGCCTTTGCATGACGTTGTATGACATCGCGTTTCTCTTCCCGAGTGTGAAGCTGGCTTTTGCCTGTGCAGCGTCGACACCGGGACAGCGCACGACTGCAGATGTTTGGTCCTTATTGGCTGCTAACACGGTAAAAATAAACCTGTAAAAAAACGGAATTGACTGGCATCTGGGACTCCCAACTGCAGAACGTAAATAACTGGAGCCGTAAAAATATGAAACCATTGAAGACCGTAAAATAACGGCGTAGAATCTCATCTCACGTTATGTTGTGTTTGAGACTTTCAACATATTAATAATTAAAACGTTTTTTTATTACAATCCTCTGACCAAATTTTCACGTTGTAGCTATGTGCAGCATACAAACGTTGTATTTACGTCACAACGTGGTTGTAAAAGAGTTTATTTCAGCAAACAATTTCGAGAAAAGGCAATAAACAAAGGGAAAACGGAAGCAACATAAAAATTACACCAGTTTAACACTTTGTTTTATATGATGTTACATTATATGTGACCCAATTACTTTTTATTCCATCATATGAGTAAACTCAATACCTGTAACTTACATAGATTCGAAACGCAGTGCCTAAGATTACAAGTCCTAAACCTTACCTCCAACTACCCTACCATGATTTACAGATTCAGATGCTAAATTAATATAGATATAAAAAAACTAAAAAATCTTTAATTTTCAAATTAAACTAATATAATACAAAA
>JAMKCH010032014.1:0-38906 GCA_023653785.1 Ophioderma brevispina | reverse complement strand
TTACGGCCCTGCATGCTGTGTAGTTTTACAGCAAGATATCTGCATGTTAATGAAAATCAATGAGCTAATTTGCTTAGGAGGTAAACAGTACGCGTGGGGCCATCTTAATTACAGACCTTGTAATTCTTGTTTCTAGGTGGAATACTTTGAGGCAGCAACCCCTGTTACTAACAAGCACTACCTGTCAGCCATGAAAGGAGAGATGTACGGCCTAGATCACAACAAGGAAAGATTTCAAGCAAAGCTCTTTAGCAGATTGCGACCAGAAACGTCTGTGCCAAACCTTTATCTTACAGGTAGGTAATTGTATAATGAAATAACAAAATTATTTGATATGCTCTACTTTGAAAACGACCCCAGCCATTCTTGAAGATCAATCTTCATAAGGAAATTAACTAAGGAGTCTCTCACAACATCAGTATGTAAACTCATTTTACAAGATTGATAATCAAGTATACAATATATGTCACCATCTTAAAGGCTGACTCAGATTTCAAAATAATATTTTGTGTAGAAATTAAATTAGAAATAAAGATAGTAACATGAAATGCTTAATTCCAAAGTTAGAGGTTAATTGGATGCTTCGTTTTCATGCAGTGAACAATCATGTACAGTATAATAGTGCCATAGGATACCGTGTATAACAAAAATTCCCGATCTGAAATTTTATAACAAAGTTTTGATTTTCAATACCAGGGACTTCAATTTGAGCTTAGTTATTTCACACATTGATTAGTATATAGACAAGCATTATGTATATGCAAAAAACATGATTTGTTTGAAAATTGAGTGCGCCCTCATCGGGAAATCTCTGAGTCAGCCTTTAACCTTCCATATACCAGAAGGCTGAAATTGAGACCCATGTTCATTTGTGGTCATTTGCATTGAGTGCCTCCTGGGTATATTCATGATAAGACTTAGGCATGAGAATCAGTAGCACAACCAAATGGGGCAGTGGGGATTGGCCCCTGCTCAGAACCCTTTCCGCGCCCCACTTGCCGCCTCTCCCACTTGCGCCCCCCCAACTGAACTGACCGTTTGTACAGTAGTACAGTGTCCACGGAGAAGGACCCAAATTTTGCCACTCAGAAAATGCCTCGGCACCAATTCTGCCCCCCCCCCATTTGCAAAGGTCTGGTTATGCCACTGATGAGAATTTTCAAGCTAAATAGGTCTAATGAATTCAGGCTATGTTTATGCCCAAGTCTTTACATTTTAGTTATTTTCATTAAATTTTTGGGATCCAATTTTAATGCCTGGACTTCCAAACAGCTGTAACAAACTTGAATATATGAAAGATAATTTGATTTTTCTCTTTCATTCTCTTCTAGGTCAAGATATAATGACCTGTGTCTAACTGGCGCAATGTATGGCGGTCTATATGTGCTTGTAAACTCCTAAATCGTAACCTAATGGGTGATCGTGTGAAATTGAAGAACGAAGAAAGTGCAAAAGGGCCTAAGTAAAATCAAGAACTTAACAGCGTTTGTTAGCTTGAATGATTTCATTAAGCACAGAATTGATTTCTCTCTGCTATCAGACTACATGTTTCAATAGATTTAGCATGGAATTTTAATTTCCATCCTCTGTACATCCCCTCATTTAATGCCAATATCTTCAGGAGAGTACGAAAGGCGACACGATGGGTTGAATCTACAATAACATCTATGTGATTTTGGTGGATTTATTAGTCAGAAATGCAGAGAAGCAGCTGACTTGTTAATGTGTGAGCAATCATTTTGTATTCAGTAAAATTAATTTTATTCTTTTTAATGTTTGGTTTTATATATAGAGATGTACCGATCCAATCGGTATCGGTACCGATATCAGTCGGATCGGTATCGGTGATCGGAAAATCTCCCCTTCTACCGATCGATTCGATGACCGTGTACGCCATGGCGTTTATGCACAGTACTATATACATTCTGGCGTTGAAACACAGTATAAACACTCAGTTCTCTAAGAAACATCCCACTTTATTGTTCTAAAATTCAATTTTCTTAGCGCAAGGATGAACTTTTTATCATGGGACAAATGCTTTTGTTCATGAAATATCTTGCCTGAATAGCAAGTACAACAAGAGGACTTCCTTACATGTATAATGTGTATTATGATATGGAAAATTCCTTACATGTGGTCATTAAAAATATATCGGTATCGGATCGGTATCGGGCCGATCGGTTTACGAAAATATCGGTATCGGCCGATACCAATAAAACAGAGATCGGCCATCACTATTTATATACAAACACCATGTTGTCTCTAAAAATTATATTTTAACAAAAACAGCAAAATATTTATGTTATGATTTCTCAATATTAAGATTAATTTATCTTTTTTTAATTTATAAATATATGTACACTGTGTAGTCTCAAAAAGTTATATTTTAACAAAAACAATAAAGATATATACTGTGCTGATTTTCTGTATTTTGTTATTGGACAGGAAAACCTCCCATGTGCATTTGACCTTTGTGCAATGTGGGCTCTGTGGTTTAAAAACTTTGTATGTGCAAATTATGAATTAAATTTTAAAGGTGCATTTTGTGATTCCAACACCTTCTTTTTTATCCATTGTTCACTTTATATCCTTGAGAAAAGCTTCTTCACAAGTTTGAAGTCTATCCCGATCTGTGTTTTGTGTTATGAGCAATTGCTTGTTTCCCACGGTCCCTTAAGCCACTGTACTGTATATTTCTGTCCGTATATAACAGTAAAATATAAATTGGCAAATTTCTTACCATACGGACTGAATTTGCATTTAAGATTAGGTACACGTTAATTACTAAGGCTAACAGTTCAGATGATATTAAAAGTCTATACTTTTGTAGGTATTCGTGGGGGGGGGGAATTCCAAATTTGTACTGATCTCCTTAAAGGGGGCAGAAAATGTTTTTTTTTCATGAATTGGTATCAACATCAAACTAAAAATGTTCTGCTTTACTTGATGAAACAGTTCCCAAAATGATCTTTCCCATCAGTTTTTTTTATTAGATTAGGCATAATAATCACCCACCCAAACTCACGCTGAAAAAACGTTACCAAAATTAACAACCATCGGGCAACAATCCCGAAAACCCTGTTTTAGTCATAATTGCCACTTGGGCCACCAATAATGCTTGCGAAGAGCTTTTGGCTCAAAATTATGCGCTAGGAGCATATGGTCCAGTCCATATATGGTCCACTATAGTCCTTGATCATATAATCCAGAGGCATAATTCTGCAAAATCTCATAGAAGCTTTTTCGCGAGTGTCTTGGAGTAACAGGCATGACGTCATGCATAAGGCCTCCCATTGTATGAAGCTCTCCCCCGCCCGTTTTCCCGAAGTCCTCAATATGCCAATTAATATGGCTCAAAAAATATGGCCATTGCTGTAAGTTCTTTTTGTTTGTCTATTTTGCTTCTATATATGTTCCTTTTTATTTTATTGAACAAAACATCTCAATTGGGTATAGACCACATTTATTAACATACCACTGTCCTATGGGCCAATTTATTACAACATTTTGCTAGGACGATTACTATTCAAATGCCTGGGCCGATTTAACTAACTCAAATTTGTATTTGGATGTTTTTTTGGTATATCTTCCATGTGAAGGATAACATACGAAAAGTTGGAAAAATCACTGATCAGTCACCCACCTTTATGTCGTCGACATCTGAACTGTTAGTCATACACAGCAGATTCCTACGCACACGGTGAACGCCGAGCTTAGGCTACTCCGTGAGTACTCTTAGCTCTACTCCAAAGGTACCCCCTTGTTCCTATTGATGCAGTACGCTGCAACAAGGCTTGTGAAGTCTACGAACCACTGGATGAATAGCAGCTATGTTTTACTTAGCAGTACCCATCCGATAGTGTACTCTGCAGTTGCCTGCTAGGTGCACTGACAGATACCCATGTAAGCCACAGTAGTGGAGTACCCCCTCTGAAGCTACTCCATGGGAGTACCTCACAGGTACTCCCCTACCAGCTGTCCTAGTAGGCAGCACATTGGACCAAGAGGGCGCCCAACATTCTATTGTTGTTTAACGACTTTCTGATTCATTTTCAAGCTAGTAACATCTATATTTGAGTTGAGCATCCCAAACACCCCAATAATGACATTTGTGTTAAAAACATATAAACCTATGTGACCAAAATGTTAATAATGGCTAAAATTACTAAATAATCAAACAAGCTCACAGCTCATTTGCATGGGAGTATCCCCACTGCAGGTACTCCCGCATGGTGTGACTAGTGGTTAACCTACTGCGTGTGTACCTAGGTGGATGATTACCTACCCCCTTTTGCGGCCGGCGTGTGGGACCACCGACAATTCGGTGGGTACTCCGCGCCTTACTTATAGGTCACTTCAAAGGTACTCCCATGAAGAAATTGGTTGTGTAGTAATGTAGTTTGTACCAAATATGTGCAAATTTGATCATATCTGGTAAGAAATTCACATTTTGTATTTTCAATACATTACAGTTACCCCTATGGGACCTGTGATAGAAATTTGCTCATAACACAAACCACAGATCGGAATCACTGAAATTGGGAATAAGCTTTTCTCAATAATGCCTAGTTAACCATAACAAAGTTTCTAGAATCAAATACATGGACCTTTAAGAACAGCGCATTTCAAACTTTTATTATTATTATTTTTCAGTAGAAAGAATTCTTTCTTTTAGTAAGATTCCTATTTTTTCATTATTTGGATATACACTTTAGAACTGTGGCACTCAACTACAATAGTAAATGGTGCATCCAACATTGTATTTAACAACAAAAAAAAAAAAAAAAAAAAAAAACCCCCACTTTTGCGGCCGGCGATGTGGTACCCATGCGGGTGGGTACTCCGCGGCTACTTAATAGTCACTTCAAAGGTACTCCCATGAAGAAATTGGTTGTGTAGTAATGTATGTGTACCAAATATGTGCAAATTTGATCATATCTGTAAGAAATTCACAATTTTGTATTTTAAATTACAGTACAGTGACCTATGGGACACTGTGGTAGAATATTTGCTCATAACACCAAACCACAAGATTGGAATCAACTGAAATTTTGGGAATAAGCTTTTCTCAAGAATGCCTAGTGAACCATAAACAAAAGTTTCTAGAATCATGAAATGGACCTTTAAGAACAGCGCATTTCAAACTTTTATTATTATTATTTTTCAGTAGAAAGAATTCTTTCTTTTAGTAAGATTCCTATTTTTTCATTATTTGGATATACACTTTAGAACTGTGGCACTCAACTACAATAGTAAATGGTGCATCCAACATTGTATTTAACAACAAAATAAAGGATTAACAATATAATTAAAATACACATCTCCCACTAGATCTCTTCCCTTGAAATGACTAGTAATAATGGGTCATAATGAGAGAAAAAAAATTAAGGCATATGGAAACAAACTAACTAGAACTAAATGATGGATGATGATCAAATAGCACAAAATAAAGTGGGAGACATAATGTTATTTTCTGTCCGTGATATGAATGATGCATGCATGTAAGATTTAAGCAAAAATTAATGCTGCATGCATAAAATGTTTGACTACATAAAATATTATTTAACCAACCTAAAAATACATTATATTATACATTACACATACATTCTGAAAAAAGCTGTTTAAAAGTTTTAAACAACTGAGGCTGTTCAAGTTCATGCTTAAACATTTAGTGAATATTTAAACAATTGTTCACACATACATGATTTCTATGCCGGTCTTAAAACAACGATCATGGCCCTGCCAATAGTCGATATTTAAAAGTACCGAACCCTATAAGCCATGTTATAATTGACCATAATTGGTTGAGATTCTTATAAATGAGAAGTTTGATCAACCTTTATCCAATCCAAACAAATGTTTCTTAACAAATATGGTTCTCTTGTACACTGTACAAGAGAGAATATTTCAGATTTTGCTTCCATGAATCACCTCAGGAGCATTGTTTTAAATGTTCTGTTAATAAATTTGAATCACTTGTGTCAATGAATATATGCCAAAAACTATTTCTCCTAATTATTCACTTTTTCAAGTCAGCGATCACTACATGTTGCCCCGTCCAAAAATGTTTATTATCTCCTTACACTACTGGAGAGTGCCAAATTGTGTAAAACGTTTTTCTGTGGAGTGTGAACTGCGATGAACTGATGAGATAGCGATTTATTCCGTATTGAAATACATGTTTACACAATTTGGCACTCAACGAACCTCTTATGTCAATTTAGAGATATAATCAATTCAGTGCGATACACCATAATCAATTTTGTGCCACTTTATGCATGGGCAGAGATGTTTTGGAGTACTGTCATGTGTCTTGAGCTCACAAAAGATTACAACTTGCAAAAGATACAATGCACAGTTAAAGTACCACAAAGGAGATATTAATTCTGGGACACAGTTAAGGTGGAATTACCCTCTTCAGAGGGCTAAAAGTAAAATCTTACCATGAAAACTGAGGAAGGAATTACCTTTCTATGCTTTTGTTTGGACCGACCAATCGGAAACGGAAAGCTCCGATTGGTAAAAAAACAAAAAGGCAATAGAAGGTAATTTCTTCCTCAGTTTTCAATGTAGTTTTAGAGCATTGAATTTATTACAAAATTGGTATCTGTTAAAAATCATGCCAGAAGGAATATAATTGCAATCAAAGTAAATCCTCCAAATCCAAAGAAAGGGTTTAAAAATATTGCACTATCTATGTGTATTAACTCATTTGCTGAAGCCAATAAAAAACAAAATATGAATTTGTAAACAAAATTTTAAGGTGTCAGTATGACTTCGTGTTTCATACTTCAAGACCATAAAAACCTCTCTCCTCAAAATTGGATTGAGGTTGCTGTACAGCCATTATCCTCTTCTAACAAACAACAGTATGCTGAATGTTATCTCAAAGCCAGAACCTAATGAAGATCATTTGCATCTTTGAAGTTTCTTTATGAAGTTAATCCCTCCTTTAAATTTCAAATCTGTTCAAATTTGAACTTATGTTTAACTAATTCTTTGACCATTCTCATTAAACCAGAAAGTGGCACAAACTCAATTTTTATGTTCCGCAGTAAACTGGAATTATCTCTCAATTGGAAAAAAAAGTAAATGAGATGAAACAAAAATTATTGGAGAGCCTGTGATGCTCAAAACGACTTATGTTGAGATTTAATTTTGGAAAAAAGAAGTTTTCAATTGTACCTTTAATTGAGATGGGCTGTATAAATAATTTTTAAAAAGCAATCACATTAAAGGGTTACAAAACCATTTAACAGCAATGAAAAAACATTGACCGTGTAAAATGGTAAGCCAAAATGTGAATGCCAATCATTTTGCAATGCAAGTTAATTATGTAACATGTTTCTGAGCTGCTATTAGTATTTTGCAATAAGATTACTATTAAAAATATTCTTTGCACTGATGTAATAAATATGGAAATCAAATTGTGTTTGTGTTCTTATTTGCCTTCCAGTTATTCTTATCTTGCTTAGGTGACATAAGCTGGCTGTATCATTAGGGTGGTTTTGTTGTCATGCATGAAGTGTGTACATGTACATGGAATCTTATGTTCATAGATCAGTTGAACAAAAGAATTCCCATTCCATTTACAAGTACACACATTACAGAATGATGTGGTATCCAACCATTTTTGTATTGTACTATATTGTGTTCAGTGGATGACACAGATGACACCTTATTACACTGAACATAAATGCACATTCCAAAATGGTCATGTTTTTTCATGTAATGAGCTTGTCTTGTTCAAGACGCTCTTTTGACCCCTTTCCGAGGTGTAAAGCGCCCAGCAAGGCAAGGCAAAGCCATACCCCCCCCCCCGACTTGGCCCGTCCCAGGCTAAGATGTACATAGACATGACAAAAGATGGTCCGTTAACAAAGTATTACTGTTCATATGTTTACAGAATAACAATGAAGGCCACAGCACTGTACTGGCATCGTTGGTCGGTGGGATTCCCAGTTGGGTTTGGAATAGGATACTAATAATCACTGAATAATAGGCTATGATTTCAACACATGGATTTCAACCATTCGCTGGTGAAATATTTCAACAGTCTTGACGGTCTCTTGATTTCTTAAACTCTGGATGAAACCTCTGTTTAATCTAACTTATTCAACCATGTTTCAACTGAGTAGCACCTCAATACTGCCAACAAAAGAAGTCTACTTCGTTTGGATCAGAAAAGTGGAAAATATGCACCCGTGAGAAAACAATGTTTCTCATTTCTAGTATTTGTCAAAATTCCCTGGGAACATGTAACCATATATGCCCGGTAGGCACTTCCCACATTACGATACACTGTTGATTGCATGTAAGGGCAGATTCCGGTAAAGAGATAAGCGTGCATATGTCATGTCAAGGGATTTTGACCAAACACTAATGGTTTGGTTAATGCAAGTAGCGTAACAAGGGGGCAGGGTGCCACCCCAGAGCACGAACACACTCTTACCGGACACTCAACAATTTTTTTATAACGGAGTAGAGGTTCCGCCGCGGCACCGCTACTCCCCTTGCATTACCGCAAAGAATCCTAAAAAAACAACCAACAAAACGAGGATGGTCGTGCTATTACGAGTCAACACCCCATGCACATGCCTAATGCATGTCGTGTGATCTATCTCAACCCATTACTGGACGGGGTCGTGCATGTACAATCAGGGAATCGATGCGCCGTTGGACACGGATTGTGGACGAAAGTCCATGTGAATTGAATGTAAAACATGAACGATCGGAACTAGCGAAACGGTATAATGGAACGATGTAATGGATGGGAAATGTGTTTGAAGAAGTTGGTTTTGCATTGTGGGCATATCAGATATGTCCAGTAGCATTCAAGACCGATGTCAGAACTAAACACGACATTTTTCGCTAATATGGACTTGATCTATTGCAACCCAAATTGGTACTAAGTGTCTTATGAAATTATTTATGATCAAAATGGGAATGAAATGTATTGGATAATTTGACTCAGGGCAAGCTTTCCTGTGCTTTGTATAGCACTATACAGTGGACCCAACCAAGGTTAAAGAACATCAGGGTGATTTGCTAACTCAGCAAATCGAAAAAATCTCAAAAATCAATATTTTTGCATGTATGTAACAGTACAGGTATCCTAACTACCCCTGCCAATGAGAAACCAAAAGCAACCTAATAAGGACATAAGTTGGAGATTTGAGTCATTACTGTCCGAACGGACACTACTACACACGTAATTGAATGGAGAATCGTATCTTGGAACACTGCCTTTTTTTTCTGTCAATTCTACAAGCTGGAAAAGGTAACTTATGAAAATTCTACATCTTATCCTTCACTTTGAGCTATTCCTGCAAAAATTTCAAAATTTTTCAAATCACTGATAGTGTCTGTTTAATTATATAAAGGCACTATCAGTTGATTTTCTAAATAGGCCTCGAAAAAGTCATCAAAAATCAGATTTTTGTATGTCTGTAACAGATACATGGGTTGGGTACCCTAAACATACCCTACAAGTGATAAGACCTAAGCATCTCAATAAAGAACAAATTTTGACATTTTAGTATTACGGTCCGTACCGACAATTACTACAACACGCAGTTGAATGGGGGTTCATATCATTGACCTGCTGTTTTTTTCCGTTTTCTGGCAATTTTTTTTTCAGTTGGAAAAAATAACTTACAAAAAAAAACAAATTCTACAGACTTATCCTTTACTTTCAAGCTATTTCCTGCAATTTCAAATATTTTTACTCTTTCCAGGTAGATCACTTGATAGTGTCCGTTCAGCAGGGGCGCGCTTTTCAATATTGTTCTAATATGTTGTAAAGAAGTAAGTTTGTGGCAAGAACATTGGTCCAGGAAGAAAAAGCTCAAAATTATGTGCTAAATCCCAGCCCTTTTGTGCCTCCCTGAAAACAACGCTGGTTACAACACTTGTTGAATTTATTGACTGTTTCGTTTCAATCTGCAGAGTGGATTAATGAATTTTTCATGAAAATATGCAAATGATCTCATAATAGTTCAAACCTGTCCAAGTCATACAGCGCTGACCTCATAATGTTCAATCACCATGCCCACCTTTAAGTTCATTGTAAAATGGTTTAGTCTGTAGAGTGGATCAGGGGAAATAGGTCAACTTTGTGCTGAATATTTTAATAAAAATGTCCACTATTTAGAGAAATTTTGACATGAAAGTCCACTTTTTGGTGATGAGATCTTAGGGGGGATAGGTCCACTTTTACCAAGAGAGTCCACTATTTCGAAGTACTGCATTCCTCCAAAATAAATCCTGTGTACCAGCCCTGGATGGATTAATGAATGTTCTATGTACTGATCCATCCCGACAGGCATCCATTCATCTGTATGATCACATGGTTGTGGGGACAAAAAAAAAAATTGAATTTTATAAAGTGGAATTGTGGAGAGTGTGATGGATTAAAGTGTGGGCTCAGAGATTTTGAATATATATTTTGTGTGTAGTAATTAAAAATAGTCATCTAGTACTAAAGATAGTCATCTAAATTCCAAAGTGAGAGATGAATCAGATTTTTTGTTTCCCTGCAGTAAACATTATGCACAGTACAACAGTGCTATAGGATACAGATTAAATAGGAAGTAATATTTCACAAAACCTGAAAATTATTTGGATCAATCATCCAAATTATTTTTGAAATAATTTATCCCTTTGCCTAGATGGATTAGTGCAGATTTCTTGGTCACCAGATTTGTTACTGTCTTTTGACCACATACACATTGAGTTTCAAAAGAAAATTCATCTGAAAAAGTGATCCCAGCCCTCTGGGGAACCAACTAAAATGCCATTTGGGCAAATTTCTGTAAAAACAATTGAGACACAATGGGCTAAAAAAGTTTTTGGGGAAAAGTGACGGACTGTGGCTTCAAGTGTAAGGTGGGTTCATACTTCATTGGCAGATGTCAGCCAACGCTATAGTCTTTTGAGCAAGATGTGCGCACTGGATACATGAGCATTGTGTACAAAGCATGTTGGAAAGGCTAGCATTTACAGACGTCTGGTGATGAAGTATGGACCCACTTCTTTGATAGTAACCCTAATGGTACCAAACTAAAATGCCAATGCACTGCATGAGAAAAATGCACCAAGTCCAGGATGTAGTGATTACATCAAAAGAAGGCAAATATGAGCATGAAATTGCTGGTCAGGCCAGCGACACCATCATCAGTGATGTCCAAGACTGACTCAAATTTCCCACTTTTCTCCTTGCCCTCTTGCATTATTCCTTTACTTCCTCCCAGGAGATAGACTTGAAACAGATTGGACATTAGAGTTAAAGGAACACAATTGGCATGAAATGAAATTAATTATGAAATGGACCCTTGCTGAAATAAAAAAAAAAAACTCAATTTGTTAAAATATTTAAGGTGCCATCCTCTGGAAATCTCTGAGTCGCTTTAGCACTTAAGTGGACAGGGTCTTCCTACTCCATATGGATACCACTTTCCCTGAAGGAATTTACTCGACCCCAAATTGGATATAGGTGTGCGTCCACCGGGTAAAAAATCGACCCATGTTTGTAGTGACCAAATTGTACAAAAATATGACCCATTTATATAGTCGGTTCCTAAATTTTGACCCATTTATATATCTTGGCAAAATCGTCCCATTTTCATAGTAACTTTTTCAGAAAAAAGAAAAATTTACCATTTTCATTGTGTTTTTACTGAAAATCAGAAAAATTGAGCATTTTCATAGCAAATTGTGACCAAAATTGAAAAATGGACCCATTTATATAGTAGCATTGACCTCAAAAAGTGACCCATCTATATAGTAGCATGGAGGGAAAATGACCCATTGTTATAGTAAGGCGTGAAAATGTGACACATATCGGCGGCACATACCTACCCTTTTCCACTGAGTACCCCCGCAAGCATGCAAGGCCATAAGACCATAACAATTAAGCAATAAAATTCCCACAAAGAAACCTAAGGGCCCATACCTATTTACATGGTCGCAGCTTGGCTGGGCAAGGCTGGGGAAAGCTGGGCTAACAATTTGTGCAGCTTTTCCCAGCTTTCCTCCATTTTGTCATGCTAATATGACAGCTCTGTGTTCATAGTAGAAGAATTTTGAGTGGATAACAATAAATAATGACATTTTAGTGTCCATTGATAGTACATTAGCATATTATTGTATGGTAATAAGTATATTTGTCATTGCAAATATACAAAGGCTGCTATAAGCTGTGGCTGGGGAAGGCTGACTGAAGCTGAGGGATTCCCCAGCTTAGCTGCGACCAGGTAAATAGGTATGGGCCCTAAGAATTAAAGGCCATTTTCAAAATTTGGAACAAAGGGACTTCCTTGAAAAATTTTAACTCATCACACAGACTTCTTTAAAAATCTAACTCGCCAAATGGACTTCCTTTAAAAATTTAACTCCCCACACGGACGGACTTGAAAAATGTATATCTCCTCATGGGCATAATAGAAATACACAACTCGTCTCATGAACAAGGTGTAAAACTTTGTGGGGTAACTCGACCCTTTTTTTAACTCGCCAGTTACCTGTTCTGTATATTCACTGGTTTATTGCCATTTGGTCTAATCCCATTTGGTCTAATAGCCATTTGGTCTAACTTCAATTGGTCTAAACCCATATTGTCTTATACCAAATTGCCTAATAACCATTAAGTCTAACATTCAATTCATCTAATAACCAAAATGTCTAATAGCCATTTGGTCTAATGCCCATCTAGTCTAATGCCTATTTCGTCTACTACCATTTGGTCTAATAACCACAAACACCATTTGGTCTAATTCCCATTTGGTCTAATATCCATCTTGTCTAATATTCATTTTGTCTAATATCCATTTGGTCTAATATCTAATTGGCCTAATATCCATTTGGTCTAATATCTATTTGGTCTAATATCCATTTGGTCTAATATCCATTTGGTCTAATATCCATCTGGTTTAATATCCATGTGGTCTAATGTCCACCTGGTTCAATATCTATATGGTCTAATACCCATTTGGACCAGATTGACATTAGACCAAATGGATATTAGACCAAATGGATATTAGACAAAATGGGTATTAGACCAAATGGGTATTAGACCAGATGGATATTAGACCAGATGGATATTAGACCAAATGGATATTAGAACAATTGAGCATTAGACCAAATGGATATTAGACAAAATGAATATTAGACCAGATGGGTATTAGACCAATTGGCATTAGACCAAATCGGTTATTGACGATGTGGATATTAGACGATATGAGATTTAGACCAGATGAATATGAGACTACATGGCTATTAGACTAATTGGTTATTAGCCTAAATGGTTATTGGACTAAATGGTATTAGACCAATTGGAGACCAATGGCCGAAATGGCCATTAGACCAAGTGGGATTAGACCAAATGGCAAGTCACCTATTCACTGGTGTTGAGCACGTTAGAATAAGACCGTTGCTAGGTCAACTGGCTTGCGCTAACTTTGGTTTGCATTCATGAGCCAAGGCTTGACAACAGTAGTCTATGGATACTAACGTGCACTACATCACCAAATTGTTAGTCGTAAAATAAAACTAGCAAAATGTTTTTTTTTTTTTTTTTTTTTTTTTTTTTTTTTTTTTTTTTTTTTTTTTTTTTTTTTTTTCCCCCCCCCCCCTCCCTTATCAATTGGTGTGATTTGACCACAGACATCAATATTTAGTTCTATGGATTTGACGCATTTCTGCTGAGGGTCCTTTAAAAAAAATAAATCAGATCACATTTTTGTTTTTGGGCTGCTGGAAATAGCATGGTTTTTTTTTATCCCAATCATCAACTTTTTTTGTAGAGCTTATCCATTTGGGATTCGTGCGTGTTTTCATTGACCAATCACACCCCGTATTTAAAAATAGATACTGTCTGCCTAGCCAATCACCGCCCTGATGCACTCGCAGCTCGCCATCTCAATCTTAACGATAGCCTGTCTCCTATCGAAAAGGGGACTGGGAGAAAATACGCCCATTTCTCACAGCTGATTGAGGCCAGATTCAGGCTTCATCTGACATCCGCATGCCCGGATCTGCATGACTTGGAGGTATGATATTTTTAAAAATTGCTGGTTGATGGAAGTTCTTGTGAATAGGCCACGTCAAATAATGATAGGAAAACATAATAACCATAAACAAAAAGGGTGCAGAATTTTGAACCAAATACATGCATACATAGTAAAAGGAACTTCTACCGTGATGAACGTTTTTAATTGGGCGTACTCGCATCACGGTAGAAGCACTTCCGTATACAATAACCTGTAGCAGTGCAATGAGTGTAAAATGAAGAATAGTCTCCGAAGCAAAAAGGTTTCGCAAATATTCGCCATTTTTCGGAGCTAATAAAAATTGTTTAATATAATCCTCGCTCGTAAAACAAGGCACACACTTACCTCAGAAGGTCTTTTATCATAATAGATGCATAATATTCTTAATGATTAATTCTGAGATACAAAATTCAGGGGAAATTCTTCCACATATAATTGTATAGTTCCACAACAGTGACAACAGCGGCAATACTAGCGCCATTACTCAACATGTGAAAGCAAATTGTAGATGTATATTTTGTTTATTTCTAAGCCTTTTTTGCAAATCACTGTTGATGATTTGTATTATAAGGACGTTTAGCAACAACTTGGGTCAGTAATTTTATCTTAGTTGTATTGTGAATTCAGTAAATTTGCTGCTACACGTTTTTAAGTACACTCTTCTGCAAACCTAAAATAGAGCGGTCCATAACGAAAAAGTGATCCCACCCTCTGGGGACCAACTAAAATGCCATTTGGGCAAATTTCTTCTGTAAAAACATTGAAGAACAATTGGGCTAAAAAAGTTTTGGGGGTAAAGTACGGACTGTGGCTCAGTTAAGGTGGGTTCCCATACGTCCATTGGCAGATGTCGGCCAACGCTATAGTCTTTTGAGCAAGATGTGCGCACTGGATACATGAGCATTGTGTACAAGCATTTTGGAAAGGCTAAGGCTTTACGACGTCTGTGCTGAAGTAGGGACCCCACTTCTTTGATAGTAAACCCCTAATGGTACCCAAACTAAAATGATGCCAATGCACTGCAGGAGAAAAATGCACCAAGTCCATGATGTAGATATGGTTCCCTCAAAAGAGATGCATAATATGATCATTAATCGCTTGCGGCCAGCGACAAACCGCATCATTGAATGCCAATTCCAAGACTGAACAAATTTTCCACTTTTCTCCTTGCCCTCTTGCATATTCCTCACCTTCCTCCCAGTAGATAGACTTGAAACAGATTGGACATTAGAGTTAAAGGAACACAATTGGCATGATTAAATTAATTATGAAATGGACCCTTGCTGAAATAAAAAAAAACTCAATTTGTTAAAATAATTGAAGGTGCCCATCCTCGGGAAATCTCCGAGTCTCTTTAGCACTTAAGTGGACAGGGTCTTTTCTACTCAACACCCATATGGATACCACTTTCCCTGAAGGAATTTACTCGACCCCAAATTGGATACAAGGTGTGCGTCCACCGGGTAAAAAAAAAAATCGACCCATGTTTGTAGTGACCAAATTGTGTACACAAAAATATGACCCGCATTTATATGTCTGTCTAATTTGTGACCCATTTCATATCTTGGCAATCGGGCCCATTGTTCATAGTAACTTTTTCAGAAAAAGAAAAAATTGACCAGTATTTTCAATTTGTGTTTTACTGAAAATCAGAAACATGAGCATTTTCATACAAATTGTGACCAAAATTGAAAAAAAATGGACCCTTATTATAGTAGCATTTGACCTCAATATATAAAACTATTAGTTGTGGCTATGGAGGTAAAAATGACACCTTGTATAGTAGGCGTGAAATGTTTGACACATAATCGAGCGGCACCTACCTACCCTTTTCCACTGAGTACCCACCGCAATCATGCAAGGAGGCATAAGACTAACAATTAGGCAATAAATTAATTCCCACAAAGAAACCTAATAATTAAAGGCCTTTTCAAAATTTGGAACCAAGGGACTTCCGTACAATTTAAAAAATCAGCACACAGACTTCTTTATAATAAAATCTAACTCGCCAATGGACTTCCTTTAAAAATTTTACTCCCCACAGAGGACTGCTTGAAAATGTTATCTCCTCATTGCATAAAAAATCAACACTCGTCTCATGAACAAGGTGTAAAACTTTGTGGGGTAACTCGACCCCTTTTTTTAACTCGCCAAAGTTTACCTGTTCTGTATATTCACTGTGGTTTATTCCATTTGGTCTAATCCCAGTTTGGTCTAATAGCCATTTGGTCTAACTTCAATTGGTCTAAACCCCTATTTTCTAATACCAAACTCCTAATACGCATTAAGTTCTAACACAAGTTCATCTAACACACCAAAAGGTCTAATACCATTTGGTCCTCATGCCCATCTGGTCAATGCCTATTCTATTTCTTCTACTACCATTTGGTCTAATAACCACAACCCATTTTGGTTCTAATTCCCATTTTTGTCTAATAGCCATCTTGTCTAAATATTCCCTTTTGTCTAATATCCTTTGGTCTAATATCCAATTGGGCCTAATATCCATTGGTCAAATCTATTTGTCTCATATCCATTTAGTCTAATTCCATTTGGGTCTAATACCATCTGGTTTAATATCCATGTGGTCTAATTCCACGACTGTTCAATATCTATATTGTCTAATACCCATATTGGGGGGGGGACAGATTGACATTAGACCAATGGATTTAGACCAATGGATATTAGACAAAATGGTATTAGACCAAATGGTATTAGACCAATGATATTATACCCGTAACAGCCAGGGGGCCACCTCTGATGGCGCGGACATTTGTTCTCTCGGGAGAGAGAGAGGAGAAGAGAGAAAGAAAAGAAGAGGAGGTAAAAAGGGCGGAGGAGGAGGAAGAGAGAAGGAGGGTTGGGAGAGCGGAAGGGGACAACATAGGAACAAAAAATGAGGAGGAGATGTAGGGATCGAAAGTAAAACAGAGGAAGATAAGGGGGTAAATAGAAAAGGAAAGATAAGAAGAGGAGGGAAAAACTAGGGACGAGGGGATGGACAGGAGGGTGATAGAGAGGAGGAGATAGGAAGGCAGGCAAGGGAGGCATGAGGAAGGGAGGGGGGAAAAAAGAAACATACGAAAACAGGGATAAAATGCGAGAACAGGGAAAAATGAAGTGGAAGGAAAAACATGTTGGAAAAATGAAGGAGGGGAACAGAGGAAGGGGAGAAAGAGAGGAAAGAGGCGTAAGTAGAGGGACGAAATCCGGAACGGAGCTATGGGGATTTAAAAAGAGCAAGAATTAGAGAACGGGAGAAACGAAGCGAGACAACAAGGAAAAGATGGATGTGGGAACACAACCGAAGAGGAAAAGGAGATGAAAGGTTAGGGGGAGAAGAATGAAGGTGGAAAAGTGAGAGGGGAAAAAATTGAGGAGGGGGACTAGAGATAGAGAGGAGAAAAGTAGTGAAGGAAAGGAGGAAGGAAGAGAAGGCAAACTACGGGGAGGCGTTATACATAAAAAAGAGAGCAGAAGGGAAAAAAAGAGAAAACGGTGTTAAAAGAGTGGAGGAGGTCAGATAAGAAGAAGAAAGGGGGAAAAAAGTGCTGAAGTGAGAAAGGGAGGAAAAAGAGAGAGAGAGTAAAGCAACAGGAGAGGGGGAGAGAGGAAGAAAGAGAAGAAAATAAACGGAAGAGAGGAAAAAACGCCCGAAACGGGGAGAAAGAAAAATGAGCGGGGTGGGGAGGGGGGAGAAGGAAAGGGAAGAGAATGTCTGGCATAAAAGGGGGCAAACGAGGGAGGGGAAGAGAAAGGATGGGGAAAAGGATGGACAAGGGATGAACTGAATAATAACAGAACTGGGGGGAGGAGGGACCGAAAAAGGAGGGGAAGGGAAAGTTTAAAAAAGGGGAAGAGAAGCGAGAAGAAGATAGAAAAGAAAGAAGATAAAGAAGTAAAGATGAGAAGGGGAAAGGAGGTAGGACCGTAGATGCAGGAGAGAAAAAGAGCAAAAAGGAGTAGAAGAATAGGAAAATAAAAGAGAAGAAGGAAGAAGAAGTAAGGGGAACAGAAACACGAGGGAGATGAATAAAGAAATAAGAGGAAAGAAACAGCCAAGAAACGAGATGGCAAAGAAGAAAGATTTGAAACGAGAGGAAAAATAGGGACGAAAGGAAGAGGAAGATAAGTGAAAAAAGTGGGGATAGTAGAGGGGGGAGCGGGAGGGGAGGGGTGAGTGAGAAGAAGAGGTGCGAGAGAGAGAAAGACGTCAGAGAGGAGAACGGGGAGAAGAAAATAGAAAAGTGAGAGATGTTGGAGGGCAGGAAGGAATGAGAGGATTTAAGTAAAATGTGAGAGAGGGGAAAAGCGAGGACGAAAAGAGAATAGGAGGGAAGTAAGTGAAAGACGGAAGAGCAGAGGAGAAAGGACAAAAAGATGAAATAAGGGGGAGCAAAAAGAAAGTTGAGGTGGGGGACGGGGAGGAAGAAAATCGAAGGTGCAAACGAGAAAAGATCGATAGAGGGTCAGGGGGGAAGAGGAGGGTGGGGGGGAGAGAGTGAGAGGGGAGAGATGGGAGAGGGAATATGTAGAAAGAAACGGAAAAGAAGAAAGTGAAGAAGAAGCAGGGATAACGAGTCGGGGACGGGGGTTGAGAGAGGGTAGGATCGAAGGGAAAGGGAAAGCGGGGAGTCGGAGGAGGGGAGAAGAGGATCAAGGGGAGAGAATAGGCATGAAAAAAAAGGAGGAGGGAATAGGGGGAGAAGGGAGGTGTGAAATATAACGGGGGAAGGATAGGAAGGATAGGAAGGAGGGAGTGGGGTTAGAAAGGAGAAGGTGGGAAGAACGGAGCGGGCTAGATGAATGAATGGGAGAGGGACAAAAAGGGATTAAGAAAAGGGGGGTGGAGAAAAAATTGAGGGAGAAGGTAAATGAGGCGGAGTAGGAAAAAGAAGAAAGATTGAGGGAATGAGCAGGGGAGGATGGGGAGAAGAAAGAGGAGGACAATTAGGAGAGTGGGGTAAGAAGGAGGAATGCAAAAAAAGAAGGGGTTAGGGAGGGGGAGAATAGAAGGGAAGGGATGGGGAAAGTAAGGAGCAAATGGAAAAGGAAACGCGAAAGGGAGGGAAGAGAAAGAATTCTAAGAAGGAAGGGGGAAGAAGAAAACGAGACAAGAAAAGGAAGAAAAGAGAGAACGAGAAAGATGGGAGAGGGAAGAACAAGAGGGGAAGCATTGGGGAGATGAGAGAGGGAAGAGAAAAAAGGAGGGGGGGAGAAGGAGAAGACGGAAAAGGGAGAGGAAAAAGGGACGAGGAGTAGGATATGAAGCGGATGGGAAAAACGAAAAGGCAGTGAAAAGGAGCGAAGGCGGCAAGATGGAAAGAACTAGACAAAAGAGAGAGGAGAAAGCATGGGAGTGTATATGGAAAAGATAGTAGGGGAAGGGAGGTGGGAAAGCGGGAGGGGGGTGAGAAGGGCGGGTGGGGACTACAAGGAAAGAGGGAAGGGTCGAAGATGAAGAAGACTAAGGAGGCCGGGGATGAGGAGGGTAGAATAGAGTGAACCAAAAGAGAGTAGGGGATGCGAAAAATGCGAGGGATTGAACTGGAAGGTGGGAGAATAAAGTGAGATAAATACAGGAGCAGGAGATAGGGATGGATAAGAAGCGAAAAGGGGAAGAAACGAGAAACGAAGAAGAGACAGACAAATAGTGAGGAGAGGGGAGAAGAGACAGAGAAAAGAAAGAGACGATAGGTAAAGAGCGAGATAGAGTTGGAGGTGATGAGGAGATCGAGGGGGGGGGAAAGGGAATAAAAAAAAGAACAGGAAGAAGAGGTGGAAAGACGGGAGAGGGGCGGAGGGGAGAACGAGAGGAGAGAAGGGACGCGGAGAGGGGAAAACAAATGAAACAAGGGGTAAAGCGAATATGGGAAATGGGGGATATGGCGGGCCGCCAGGAGGATGAGAGGAAGAAAGATGAGAGAAGAGAGGACAAGAGAAGAAAAAGAAAAAGAAGAAAGACATAAGGGAAAGGGGAAGGAAGGAAGGACAAATAAACAAGAAGGGGGTGAAAGACGAGGGGGGAAATAACGGGTAGCGGAAGAGGAAAAGATCCAGTAAGATGCCAAAGTTGGGAAAACAAACGTGAGGAAACCTAGAAAAGAAAGAGGGAAGGAAAATGAAGACAAAAAGGAAAACGTGCGGATGACAAAATAGGGTGGGGACGAAAGGGAAACACTAGAAAAGAGAGGGGAGAGGAAAGAAACAGTACAAGTTATATGTAAGAAGAAGAAAGGTCGAGGGGAGAAGGGAAAGCGGGAAAGAGGGGACAAGGATTAGAGATCGTAAGGCGAGGGGGCAATTAAGTTTGGAAAGAAAGCAAAGGATGAGAACAAGTATAGAGCAAAAAATGAATGATGAGGCGTACGAAGAAGAGATGTGAGAAAGGAAGGGAAAGATGTGAGTAAAATAAGGAGGAGAGGACGAGGATGAGGGAGAAGGAGACAAAACGTGACAGTAGGCTCCATATGAAAGAGGGAAGGGGCAAAGAAGAAGCAGTGAAGGGGAGGATCTGAAAGAGGTAAAGGGAGAGGTGGAAGGGGGGGGGGGTGCTGGGAAGAAAGGGGCGGGAGAGATAGCTGGTACAGGTACAAAGTTGGGGAATAGAAAAGAAAAGGGAAGAGGGGGAATAGCTAAGAAAGAAGAAAAAGAGAGACGGAAAGAAGGAAAGAGAAAAGGGTAGAAAAAAGGGCACGGAAGGAAGGGCGAAAGTGGGAGAGGGGACAGAGAAGGGAGGAGGCTGTAAGAAGGAGCAGGCGGAGAGGGCTAAAGGGGGGAGGACATGGAGAGATCGAATGAAGGGATGGTCGGAAAGAGAAATAAATGGGGGAGTGGGAGTAAGAGGAACAGAGAGGAAAGGAGAGCATAAGGGAGAAAGACCTCGGATGAGTAAAAGGGTAGTAGGAAAAGGAGTGGGATTAAGGGTGTTGTGGGGGGGGAAAAGGCAGGGAAAAAGTGAAGGTGGGGCGAGGGGGGGAGAGGAGAGAAATAAGCGAGATAAAAAAAGTGAACGAGTAAGGGGAAGAGGAAGGGGAATGAAGATTGGGGAAAAAAGCTGGTAAGAGGGCAAGAAATGAAGAGCGGGGTTGGGTGAACCCTGATGTTTCTTGCAAACCCTCCTGTGTGTATCTCTCCGCTTGCTGTGAGAATCCTGCATTTTTTTCAAAATCATCTAATACACGGTAAACCAAATAGAAAATATTATATCACATATGATACGCCAGGGTGCAATCTCTATCTTGACAAATATTACAATGTGTAATTGCTAAGACTCAACAACAGCAACACCAACAACGACATTCCGACATTTATGGAAATATTAGCTACAAAATGAGCCAAATTGTGAGTATCTCAGCAGTCACAGAATATTGCTCAGGACATATGAGACAACCCGACCCTTTTTTACAATTATATTCACATATTTCGCGTTGACTTCATACACATATTTTTGGTTTTACAATGCGTTGATATTATACACTATAATAGACGTTGACATTACCGAGTTGTACATTAGTTCATGAAGACTTTGACTCTTTACATGTTTCACAGTATTACATTTTTACACACTATTAAATTAATTACACAAAACATTAATGAATATGTTACAATTACGCAGACATTACCCTAATATATATAAGATATAGCAACAAACACAATATATAATATCAAGTCTTCTTTGGGGCGCCCCCGACACCCTGATTTTCCGGAAGTATTACGAATTTCATATCAGAATGAAAGCCGTATTGTTTCTAATTGTCTGGGGGGTCCGGAAATTTTGAGCCCTCATTCCATATCATCAAGATACAGACAAATAAACTGCCGTTTTAGTAGCTTAACCATCAATATTTGCACAGTGTTGAATATAGGGCTTATGGCAATAATGCATATTGCGTCTACCATAAAACGCAAGTTTTGTTTTCCCCCACGTACTTAGTGAGGTTCCCTGTACAAGCCAACTCGCATATCAAGTAGAGACAACACAATACGTAATCGGAACAAGCACCTTTAATAGCGAGGGATTTGTATACTAGGGACTAGGGACAGCTTCTTCAAAAAGAATGCACATAATTACAGGAATACAAGCATTTTTAGTATAAGACGTTTTCAAACACTTTTCTAGTGTATTTTTGTGCTGATTACGAACATGCCGGTTGCTTGTCTTGAATTTGGATTGCAACGTCAACATCCACCGGTGTCAAAAATGCCAAAAATTCAAATGGCCGCCAATGGCGACATATTGCATTTTATTTTTTTTGTAATTAATGCATTTTATTTTAAAAAAGTTATCCTACTTACTAATCCGACTTACTTCATATAACCGTCCCTTGAAGCTGAGCATATTTCAATAACTACCTACCGGCATAAGTTCCTTTCCCCACGCCCCCAAATTGGAGAAAAATTCAAAATGGCCGCGAAAACACTGACGTAAATTAAATGAACAATATATACTTCCCAAATTGATTTTTTTAGATTAAAATAATTTTTTTTTATAAGCGAAGGACATGGTACATGGAGTACTGTATCCAGTGCAAGAGGTCAACGATGTGGTCCATGGATCATAGTTTGGCCGCTACGCCCAATTGTGGGTCGGCCCCCCGTTGGGGTCAATGTGTTTCGTCTTGAGTAAGGCTCTTTACCTCAATTACTTCCTCTCTACCCTGTGTATAAATGGGGGTTTACCCCACCGTGGTATTATTCAATGCTGGATGGTAACAGACTTACGTCGCTGTAGATGTATGTTTGGCGATCACCACATACAGCAATATTATATGGTTAAGTCTGGCCCAAATCGCTTCGAAAGAGAGCTGGGCACGCCTTCCATGTGGGTACACAGGTCCCGTCCCCTTTACCTTTTTATCCCGTGAAAGGAAGACTAACTTGATGCGATGTTCCACATATAAATACCAAATATTTTTTTTTTTTTTTTTTAAAACATTTACTTTCTAGTTGTCTGTAGATAGAGAAAGAGGCATAGGCCGTACTCATTATATGGGCGTTGATTAAATTTTGTTTGTATATCACTTTGTATGCCTAGCTATCGGCATCTTTTATTTTATGTATGCCAATATATATATAATTGGGAGATTAGAATGTCTGTACCATGTCGAAATGCCTGCTAGACATATTGGAAAGGCCTAACAGCATATCTGCCAAATATTCCGTAGGGAAGTGGAAGGGAAATCGTCCAACGAGTAAATGATATTTGGCCCTTGTCCCGTTGTGAATGGAGTTAGTCCGAACTATCATATAGAGTTCGTCGCTTGTTCTTTCACGCATTTCTAAACGTGAGATTGGCATCCTAATTTCATTCGAGTAAACTAAGACTGAGTCCGATTCGGTATGGGTTCTTACCTTCTATTAACGAAAACATTTGGAGCCTTTAAATGCTGACAACCCACGCACTGTCAAATTAAGTAATAGTTAATGCTTTGGTCGAAGAGTGCCGTAACCTATAAGAACCGATTATAGCAGGAACCATAAACCCCGTCCAACGTCATCGTTTACCCCCCTTTACAGAAAAGGTTTGACACCTATGGTAGTTAAGTATTGGACCGTATACTAAAATGCTGAGGTATTTAGTACTCAAATTGTGGTTTTCCACTTTTTCACTAGGGGGGCATTTAATGAACACCGGGTCAAACTTTTAAAATCTGCGTCTCAAGATCATTAAAACTATAATTATCCATATGGCCTCTGCTAGCATAATGCCACGGTAAAGTCCTTTTAAAATGTCAATCAAAAAAAACTCACTATTGGAAAAACATTTAAATGGTCGAAAAACAAGTAAAAGCGGTTATAATAATACTCTTAAAATCTCAAGCACTTCCTATATGCTGGGAAACTAACATAATATCAACAAGATCATTGCACAAAGTTTCTTTTGTGAGAAAGTGAAGAGAAACTAAATGGGGGAATGTTGTAATATGGTTGGTTGGAATATGCCTAATTAGGAATATTCAATTTTTCTCCTTATATACAGATGGCTTCTGAATTCAGGAGCATGGTGGTACTATGGGAAAGAATCGAAGAGCCATTGGTTTTGAGCCCAAAATCATAGAGCATTGGTTTGATCCCTTGGAAACTCATTTCTTATTCTTTCTTGACTAAAGTGACATCATGAAAATGTGGTTATATATTACAGTTTTCAGATACTATTTTGGTACTCAGTGTCTATTAACATCGGGTATGTTCTCAAAATAAGTGTAAATAATATCTCAACAATGCTATTTTATGGGTATTGATATTATAAGACGCAATCCAGAGTGTATGTTCGCTAGAAATGAATCACCAGCTGGCTGGAATTAGTTATTTGAATGACATTCGCATTGGGAACAATTCCCCCATTTAGCGAGTGGTGAATTAAAGTGACATGTATGTACACACTTGTTAACCACGTTGATTCGGGTAAGTATACGATTCCAACCCGTCGTAAAGAAAGAATAATGAATCGATACCTGAGTTTTGGCTTGAAAAAAAGTAATAACTCATATTTTTATGTTAAGTTTTGAAAAGCTGATATGTCTAATGCTGCAGTTGGCTCATTCTAAAGGCCACAATCTATAGATTTGTTGCAGCTAACAAACACAAAACTTTCTGTTGTTACTGAGAAGAAACTTAATAATATGGAAGATAAATGTGATATCTTTCTTTATGTTCAACCCGAGAAATAGAGTTCAAAAACAAGATCCTACTTCCAATTCATTCTTTTATATAATCTCATTACCTGTAAGAGTAATCACTACACTGAAACTTTCCTGGAACAAATGAATGTAACTTTTGTAAATGTACTACAATGTTATGCCATTTTTGTATTGTGTTCTAAAAATATAATTTTGAAATCAGTTTATAGGGATTGTATGTTGCTTGAGAACTCTTCCTGGGAAGTAAGTTTAGAAAAGATGGTTGGAACAAGTGAATAAACGAAGTGCGATTATTAAACTGGTGTAAAAAATTTTTTGCATCATAGTCGGTCCAAATCAGATAATCAATTAAACAATTTTCCATCTTTCTACTTGTTTCAATTAGAATTAAAACATAGTCCAACTGCAGGAAAAAACAAAGACCCGATTACTAAAAAATACATGAAAATTGTGGAACTTACTCAAAACCTTTCCTTGAAATTTGAAGTAAATACTGTCAATATCTATAGGTATAAGGAAATAATGATGAACTAATAAAATCAGAGGTTTACTCTTTGAGGGTTCAAACTAAAAAAACATGGAATATTTTTACCGTGATGGGTCCACGCACTCTAGATAGTCTATTTCATTTACTATAGAACATATGTATCTGTTCTCAGTTTACCTGAAAGTTACACAAATGCTTCACCTTCTTACCGTAAAATCAACGTCGGCTCCCGGCTCTCGCATGTTTGTTGTCATACAACCCAAAACTACACTTAATGTATTAGTAAGGGGGGGTTGTCTTGTGAATATAGTGATTGGCTACTGAGTTTGGGGGTGGGGCGGTTAGTTAAAGTGGAGAGTGGTAGGAAGTTAGTTTCAACACAGGTAACCGATTGGGTCTTGTGGGTGGGCTGTCAGTAAGGATGCGGTACATAAAGATGCGAAGAACATCGAGAGAACGCGATCACACGGTGTGGGTCTCTGGGGTGTGTGGGAAATGCTGGCCGGGCGGGGGGCGGGTCCAGAGGGAGCCTCCCCACCTCTCTCTCAGTGGCAACATCTCTCACCTGTGGGACTAGGAATTAGGGAAGGGTGTAACGGGAAGGCGGAGAGGGGGAAGGAGAGCCGCGTGGGGCGGGGAAAGCGGGTAAGCCTGTGGAAAGAAAGAGAACGCAACGAGGCACCCAATCCAGCAGGCGAGTCGGGAAGGTGACACGGGCAGACAGAAAATAAGCATGACGGATAAACATTAGACGCGGCTCTGGGAGATGCATCCAATCACGAGAAGGGAGGTCATGGAGGAAGAATCTGGGCAGTCTGTGGGCTGTGGCTCAAACCGTGCTTTTTTGGTGTCAGACGACGAGTAAAGCGAAACTAACATACCTCACCTTTTAACTTCAGTGATAAATATTGTAATTTTTGGTAGCCTTGTGTAAATTTTGTGATCCCTTTGGCACTCAAAGCCAGAAAGTTCACTGGCATATAAAAAACGAAATACAACCAAAAAAAGTCTAGAAAGAGTGTATCAAACACCGATACTAAACAACCAGTAGTAGGAGTGACTTTTTTTTGAACAATTCCGTGGTTTTAGACCTAAAAAAAAAATTTACCATAGGTATATGGTATTTTAGCGGCCATTTGAATTTGATCAACATTTAACCCTTGGGCTACAACTTAAAACTGATAAGATTGATAATAATGACTCACCAATAACTCACCTTCGAGAGACAGTAATGTTTAATACACTGTAACACTAAAATTAAGAGTTGTAAGTTTTGTAATGATAAATTTTTGGCGGGGCCATCTTGAATTTTGGTCCAATTGTAATCCCATGAGGCTAGATTTTTTCTGATGAATAATTAGTTGTTAATGATACTGTCAGTTGCAAACGTCTGTGTAGCAAGAAGTCCGTAATGTCTGGAACTGGTGGAAAATTACCGAATTTATCTCTTTTTACTAAATTTAGTGTTATTTTGGCGGTGCCATTGTTTGAATTTCGTTTTTCTTCTTCCTGAATTTGACCCCTTTGCACTCAGAAATACCAGCAAAGACCAACAACCGGCATTTTCGTGATCCCAGCATACAAACTTCCGTCTAGAAACAAGGATTTCAAATGCTTCAACTAAAAAATGCCTCCCTGAAGTTTCTTTTCTGAATTTCGTCTGTCATAGCCATTATACACTGTCTCAAATGCGCCTTTACAAGAAAACCTTAAAGTTACTTGAATTTATAAACCTAAATAATGGGTAAACCCAAGAACTACACAGAAACTTATGAATAATTACAGATGAAATATATAACCGGTACATAAAACACATGAAAGCATGCAAAGACACGACAAAGCCTATATTAGGGAAGAATTATAAAGTAAAACGTTTATTTTTTTTAACAGCAAAAAGCACAAGAACCATGATGTGCATAAGCCAAAAACAATAAGTTAAAAAACGGAATTCCCGTTATCGTTCATGATAAAAGTCACAACGTACGTTTTTAAAGTTCCACAAAAAACAGTAGCATATAAAAAAAGGAATAAGGTTTAAAACGCGACACGTATACACGTGACTTAACACTTAAGTGCCCAAGGGGGGGGGTCCATAGTACCCCAAACTTTGGGTTCTTTTTTGCGGTTTTCCGGTTACGCAATCAAATTTTTCAAGGAGTTTTTGCTAATTGTCCCATTTATGAATACGCTTCTCCTGATACAAAAAAAATTAAATCCTCGCCCTCCGGCCTCATTAGAATGGATAATTAGGTGGGGTCCCTAGGAACCCCCCCGTGGGGCAACAAACGGAAAGTAAAAAAATAAGATTATTTGATAATTAAAAAAATTAATTAAAGTATAATTAAATCTTGGGATTTATTTGCTTAGATAGTATACCTTAGAAGTTAATTAATTAATAATAATAATACTTAAATCAAAACCTTTTATATGCTGATAGCATCAATTCTTAATGTGTCTGCCGTTTGCTCTTAACGTGTAAGTCTATGGGAAAAATAGGTCGATTTTGAAGTTTCTGAGAAAATTGAGAAAATTACAAGATGGTATAATTTGGCTATATTTTGCAAAGATGATTTTATTGGTTATTCTAGAGTTAGATATAACGATATAAGGAATTATTTGGGTCAAAAACATTATATTGGAGTTGCTGAGGATGAATGTTCGAACCCACTCTGTTTCAAAGAGTGACCATTTCAAACTGGCTGTAGGTTCATAGGTCAAAAAGCCGGATTTCATTTTATTGTGGGTATGTGCTTCTTACGTGACCACATTATTTGTGTTGTTAGTGTCATGATTCAAACTCCACTCGGGAAAATGGTTTTCTAGGTTGGGTCCCCTAGAGAACCCCCCCCCCCTTGGGCACTAACGGAAGGTTTTTTAGCTTTGCGGCACTAAGTGTAACGAAAGTACAAATTATATAATTCAACACAGTTGGAAAAAGGTAGCACACAGAACCCTGGAGGGAGAGAGGTTACCAGCACGATCATCCCTTAGCCATGATCTTCAGCATCAGGCATATATATAAAAGGGATTCCGAAAGTTGAAAAATTGCGATACAAACATCGACCTTAGCTGCCTTCGGAAATGGAGGTGTGACATCACTAAGCACAATACTTTTGCTGAAGCGGGACTGAACAGACACAGGGGCAGTCGTTCGAAATTCCTCCACAAAACAGCAGGGTTGCGTGGCAAGATCAGGCTGTAGATTAATAACCAAATTGAGTTGGATGTTTAGAACGAACTAGTGCAGTTCAAAGGTGATGACGTGGGAGACAAGTACCCAACGGACCATAGTGGAAGTCAGGTTGTACTTAAAAACACGCCGTACCTCCGCCACGATTAATGATTACGAGGGGAACTGAGCAAGAGTAGCCCAGGAGGGCCCATGTCCCCAATTTACCACTGGTTCGGATTGTCCCAGCCATGTTTAGTAAGGACAGATTGCATCCAGATCACCATGCAAAATTATATCATAAGAGTGTCAGTCTATTCCTCATGACTTGCCGCGTCCATGTTGCCACCTTCATCTCAGTCATGTGTCGAATATGTTGACTGAGCAGTATGAAAGATGGTGAAATAAAAGCCGACCTATATAAGGTACATTTTCTGCTCGTGTGCCTCGACGTGTGGGAGGTTTACATTGCAAACTCATCCGAGTTACCTTTTCCATTTACACAGTAGGCAATCATAGCAGCTTACATACAGGTGTATTCATCTCAAGAGGTCATTCTAGAGAACACATCCCCTTTTGTATAGTGGGGATTGTAGATCAATACGTATTGATTGTTGTGTCACGCATTTAAGGCCCTAGCCAGCCAGCAGGCAAACGGGCAACAACCCACTCAAGTGCTGTAGGGATTTGCTGCTTAGATAAACAGTGGAAGATCAGCCAGCAGGGGAGTCAGTAGATTCAGCACAAGAAATCAAAGTCAAAATACATCAAAATTATAACTATTATCAAATCCACTATCAGTAAAGTCCAATCAAGACTGTGGTGCACTATTCTTGGGTAAAGTTGTACAGAAGTTAAATCATCTCAATGAACTAGGAGCTGGTGCGAAAGTTAAGTGTGCTGCCAGTATGGCGCTCAAGACGCTTGGGTGTAGTGTCCCATATGTTGGGTTAGTGTCCCCACATCGCTTGGGTAGTGTCCGATCTTCCCTTAGCAGGATCTTCAGTTTCAGGCTTTAAATAAACAAAAACAAGCAAGCTTTAAAAAGTGCAGCAGAAACCCGCGACGATTACAAGATTCCACTTACATTAGGAGGAAAACATGGAATAATAGTGATCATTTTGTGCTAAAAAAAATACAGAGAAAATCAAACAGTGTGTAGGAAAAATGTTGCGTGTAAACAAGTGGGTTTCAGCTGCGACTTGACATTGCAAGGGTGGGTTTGGCTGATATGATGGATGATAAGCAAAGGTCTATATGATTGCAATTATCGTTGATATTTCTTTGTCGACGGTGAGACCAGATTTCTGCCATTTCCTTCTCAAGGCGTCTCCGTTTTTGCTTTGCAATCCGAAGGGACTATTATTATACCATGGGGCGTGTGGACGGAGTATTACAGTACGCCGCTCTCTCTCCGGCGCGTGTTTGTCAATAATTTTTGACAGGACGTTATTAACTGCGGGTTCAATTCAGTAGATCTTGCGAGTTAGCATGATTTATGCGTTTTAATTGCTGGTCCAGGGAGAGTCATGTTTGCGGAGGGATTTTAGCTGCGAAATAGTCGGATCAGGCAAGCCTTACAACAATGGAGGCCATTACGAGACTACATCTTTTGACAAAATTCATGACACAAGTTGATTCATATTGTGAAGGTCACGGGGTTAGCGAACTTCCATGCGTCGCGGTCAAACATACCACATCAACATGAAATTTGAAATCGCCAGTCAGTCAAAAGCAGGTTGTTAGCACTAGTAGCAGAAAGAGACTCCAGAAGCGTCGAAAACTCATCAAAAGGACCCAACAACATGATAGTTCTTGATAGTTCGTGGGCGGTGGTAAATTACCACCAGCGCGAATGAAGAGATGCAGATGATGAAACATAAATGTCCCATATACTCCATCGCATTGAATTCGCAGATGGATTTTAAGCGGATATCAAGGATATATCATTTTTTAAAGATATAACACAATAATCGTTATATACCATGTTTGCGCTGACTGTGATAAAATTGATAGTGTGGCGGCGTTGTTTTGATGTCCGTGATGCTATTATCTTTGTGCAGAACCCGCATCCCAGGATTCAGTAACCGAAAGAAGGATCCAGATGATTGATGAAAACAAAAATCAATACGGCAGTTGGATTGTGTTTATAGCCCATTTCATAAGTTTTGGGTATGAGTTAAATAAAAACGAACCGAACGCATTGTGTCGTCTGCTGCCGCCGGGTTTGTGAATGGGCGACAAAGGTCACAATGAAGCCCGTACACCAATGTCAAGTTGAGTTCAACTAACACGAAGAAAAAAAACTACCCGAGGATCAGCCAGCCATAAAGGCCCAACGTATAGCCGCAACGCTGTTGCCGAAATTTTTCACAAAGGCGTTTGCCGGTGTAGGCTATTATTAGAATGATGAACTTCTGTGACATATGTTCAAAAATTAGACCCACAACGCATGGCTTGTGGACCTTCGCAAAGCGTTGGAAGCTCGAATCGAAACGCGATGTGAAGGCCTTGCCAACGACGTATTAAACATATATTTGCAATTAAATCCTAGTAGAAAATCGCCGAAATATGTTAAATTTGCACATATATTTCACTAATCAGCTTCCACTTTATTAGGATATGCGAACAAAATGATGTTAAATACAAGACGTACTATGTGAAAACGACCAACCAAAATAGCAATTCAAACGTGTAAAAACAAATACGACGCGCAAATACGTCGTTATGTGCGCTTTGCGCAAATAAGTCACTATGTGAAACGACAAAATACCGATTCTACCGTGAACTGCAAAATACGTAACACAAATACGTCACTATTGACGCGGTCGAAACGGCGAAGACTTCAAATTGCAGAGATCGAGCTATGGGCCTGCCGCAGTTAGATTTCGACAAATACGTCGTTATGTGATGCGGAACAATTTAACGTTTTGAAATACCCGTCAAATTATTTAATTAATATTTAAATTAAGCCACTTTGAGGTAAAATTTGGTGAATCTGTTAAATAGTACAAAACAAACGTACCTACCAAATTTCTCCAAAAAGTCCACAATGTCGAATACGTCACTAGGTGACGCGGCCGGACGACTATATTGTGACTTTTTGTATTTGATTTAGAGGCGATGAGCATAGGTGTGTGTGGTGGGCATGTTGCGCCAACTAGAGCCGATAGTGCGGTTTGAAAGTGATCCTTTGATTTTTAATGTAGGCAGCAGTTAGATTAACTCTGCACGCTGGGCGATTCTGATAGTATAACGTATAAGACTAGTTGGGGCATTTGAGATGGCGTGCCAAATATTTTGGTAAGTCATTTGGAATGTCATCTAAAAACGAACAACAAAGGCTAGGTCTTTTGGACTCATTAAATGCATTTTCACGCCGATTCTGATTGTGCCTCAATGAAAATAAATAATTTGAAATGTTTATAACAAGAAAGACAAAATTGACCATAATTCATCTTTGAGCGAAGTATACTCGCGCCTGCCGCAACGCAAAAAATAGTTAAGCTCGGAGTGTGATAGTGTCCTGTATAGGTCCACGGTGGATGTGTTGTAAATGGAGATGAGCGTGCCCAGACGTGGATGATTTTGAGACGTCATGCGTAGCATTTGTCAGCGTGGGGAGGGGTGAGTGTCCCAAAGACTATTTTTTTAATATGCCGAGGATAAGGACGATGGAAGGATGACGTTGAAGGAGCTGTTGACCAATGTAGAGAGGGTTAGACCATTGACACATTGTGGGTAGTAAACAACACATCAAAGAAAGGTAGGCGCACTGTGCATAATTTTTTGTTTTTGTGAGTGCATGTAGGTTGTTTCTATGAGGTACAGAGATGAGTACGATCATATGAGAGGTTGGGTTTGGTGGGAGGTTGTGGTGTGCGTGAGTTTTAAATAGTGAGTTTTACATGGAGGACGGCGTGTATGTGGTCGCCATCTACAAACAAAAGGTTAAAACAACTTTCACACAGGTAAGTCTAGCACTCTGTTGCGCTGGGCCATATTATATCCAAAAAAGGAATTGATGCACTCAAACATTGAATATAACGCACCCCATCATGGAATTGGTATTTCTTAACAACAACAAAGTTAAGAATAAAGCATCTCAAAATATTTCAACTTTCTTATAAATAAAAAAATAAAACTGCATAAAATATTTCTTTTATGATATTGACTCAACATGAAAACACATGCAAGCCCCTTTCAATTTAAAATTCCCTTTACAATCAATTTATTATTATGTTTAAATGGACATTTGAAAGTCTATGTAAGTGATTCAAGGTACGTCTCTTTGGGTAGTTCAGTTTAATGATTGAAATCTTCTCTCATCATTTTCAACGGTAAACCCTTCACACACACTTAAGGGTGGGGTCAGTAGTTTGTTACTTGAGCAGGCCTAAAGTTCACGCAATGGTCCGATTTAATTTGTTAACCATGATTGCCCGTGTGAACAAAGTTGGTTTTGGCTGTCTTTCTTTACACGACCGCCATTTTGTATTTGAGCTTTATTTCAGACACCGTCGTGACCAGGTTATAACAAGATATTGTAGTAATAAATATCTTTTTTTAACTAGTTACAATTATAGTTTTTGTGTTTTTTTTAAAGAATTGAAAACAAAAAGTGTAACCTTTTTGACCACTCTGTATAAGATATTTAAGAAACGCATGTACTGCTTTTCGTAAGTTGTATGAGTTAAATGCTATAACTTTTTTAATTGTTAAAATAAAAAAACAAGGAACTAAATAAAGAAAAACGAACCTATTAAAGGATGTGAGATTAAGTAAAATAGCATTGGTAATACAGAAAGCATCATGTCTTAATATCTACTGAAAATCATGTGTCTATATGAAGAAGGGTTATATGTCATCTTCATTAGATACAACTGTACTTGTTGGATACACTATTTCAGACTACTCATTGTAACAGTCCTGTCCTGTAACCCTGTTTTTGTCGTTACACCGACATGATGTAGTGTTGATACCCTCGATACAGGGACCATCATGTCACAAGGATCTTCCCGCGCAATCGTTATATCTATAATACCAAATAGATCAGGTTAAAGTCATGAATTATTACACAAGAGCATGACTATCAATTTATCAATCAATCCAATCAATCAATCAATTAAATTTATTTCCATATCTAGAAAAACATCAAGATACAAACAATATAAAAATTCAAGGAAACACACTAAGTACAAAATATGAGGAAGATGACCGAAAGGCCAGAAAGGACCAGTATGGTCATCACCTTCGCATGATGTTAACTATAATGAAAAAATAAACATTAAATATATATATAACTATAAAAAAAATACAGAGAAAAGAACTTATACACGAAATTAAGAACGAAAGTAAAACAAACCTATACTCCAAAGCAAAATGTCAATCCTTGTGAAGAGATAAGGTATTATAGTTTCACATTGAAAACAATTACGCAGAGTCAAACAATATAATATATTCAGGTGACATTATCCGGGTCTGAATTATCATAGCAACAGTAATCTTGCTTGTCTATAATTACAATATAACAGCCAGCATGATTTATACGAAACAATGTGACGCCATCTTGATACACATTCATTGATATAAACAAACATCGGCTTTTAGGTCTGGCCAGTCTACATCTGATGCCCTGACTATGTTCCCAAGGACATAGTAATTCCATCAACGACAGCAGAGGGAGGGAGAGGATTGTCTGTCTCGATATTATCGGCAAAGCATTCCGACAGAGTGTGGCATCTGTGTATATGCCAAACTTTCTTGCATTAGGTTCTCAGATAAGTTACCGAAGTGGCTGAAGGACTACTGCGGACCGCTCCCTCAGAGTAATCCTAAACGGCCCCTCTTCTTTTATTATATTCATTGACGACATCACAAGAAGGAATCTGAATCCATCATCATCTATGCAGACGAGTGCAACCTCATGACCGTCATAAAGTAAGCCTTTTTTTTTTTTTTCGAGACAGAATCCCAATTTGGCCTCTAGCAGCTATGATTTGCAGGCAATGGAGTCTTGGACAACTGACGGAATGTACTCTTGGAGCTGCCAAGTGAAAACTGTAACATTATCAAACAAGAAAGACAACCTGCCATCCAAGGTCGCCACTCTTTGGAATAACTTTGAAAGAAGTCGACCGGGTTTGCTTTTACTTGGCACCTGTTCTAAGGACCTGTCTGGTCCCCTGGATTACCAAAATGGTAAACCGACGGTCAGAGATAGGAGTGGCTCCGTCGAGCTGCATCCTAATCTGCGACAAAACAAAGGGCTGTTATATATAAAGCCATGGTTCGATCCAACATGATATGCAAGCTCAGCATGGTGTGGAGAAACACCCACTTACACTATCCCCCCCAAAAAAAATTGATGCAATCCAGTAGACGTGGTCATTTCCATCTCAGCATTCCTGAGAGTGAGCTCCAATCTTAATACATTCAACCGCAGTTAGAATTGCCACTCTTTTCTACCGCATGCTTATGGACAATCACAAATCTCCTAAGCAGCTATTACTGAGCGGGTGGTGCTTTCGGTTGACCCTCGCCTTATGCGCTCAGTCAGGTATGATTTGACTTTGCTGTGAAAATCCCAAGAGTCCAACTGGCCTGCCACAGAAAGAAGACTTTCTCCCATTCTATGGGCTTATGGAACGCCCTTTCTGCTCGATGTAGCTCCAACCAGGACTTGCAGCGATTCAAAACAGAGGTTATCGCTACCTTGGCGCAATCGTTCAGCGTTATTATTAGATAACTGCTCGTAAATTCTTGATTAAGCCTTGACATAAAAAAACCTTATATGGACCAATGCACCATCACTCTGCTATTTTGAATGATATAAACCATTTATTTTATATGGAACGGCAGTCAGTTGGTTTCGCAGGTTGCTATGTGTTTATTTTTAAAACACCTTACTTGCTGCATTGAAATTGTCGTTTGGGAACAAGCCATTTGATGTAAAAAAAGTACACGAAGAACCTTGGCCTGTTTGTTAAGAGACAAGAGGACACACTCAAGCGATGGCAGCCAAGGAGGTCCCAGTTGTAGACGTATGAAATGAACACGTAAAGCTTAAATCCTGACGGGCACATGTGTTCCACTGGATACGACTGCCGGCTCATGATACAAAGGTCGTGGATTCGAGCCTCGCTGAGGCCACTGGTTGTGCACCTGTGCAAGGCATTTACCTCGCTTGCCTCGTCGACCCCCCCCAAGCGATATTTGGGTAGCTGGCAGAACTACTCTACACCTGGCAAATTCTCCAAACTTAACTTAAACTTAGTGGCTAGGTATCATTCAATGTTGGCCTTTTAAATAAATTTTCGCGCTACAGCCCTGGGGATTACTTATTTCTATTCACTCAAATTAAAAAAATATTATTTAACAAGGAAAAGCGGTGTCCCCACATGAAACGACGTGCCCATTATTTAGAAAAATGAATAAAATGTCAACTCAATTTAATTAAGAATATCAGTGACCACTGGATATACATAACCCTCAACATGATAAGGAACAATGGAGCTTAATATATTCAATTAATCGGCCCGGACCAACTTCACATTCTTTTACATTGGGCCATTGTTATTGTGGCATGCAGTTGAACAGATTTCGAATATTATGTCCTTGCCGCATTGGGGTAAGTTTTTCCTCTGTTCGCGTTAAAAGAAATCTTAGATTTACTGTGTTGTTCAATAACGTTGAACCCATATGTTAATATGTTTTGTCGAAAAGAAAATGTAAAAGGGACAAAAATTCATGAAAGAAAAGCCATGGTGAAGGGCTGACCTAATTTGCTGACATAACCTAAATCGCAGGTTATTGTCTTTAAACCCATGTAACCCTATTTCTATTAAGTTTACCAAGAAAGACGGTTAAATTCGTAAAAACGGTTTTCCTGGCCTACAGCCGTAGCAAAACGGGGAGAGCAGAGTCTTCAACGTGAGATTTTGGCTTGACTTTTTGGTAGCAGTAGCCAAGCGATTCGGCGGGTAGAAATCAGACGTTATTCAGTAGCTTTAGGCTGCACTGTGTGGTTAGCACTAGTTTGTATTGGGAATGTTTTAACACGCACCATGGCGGAGGGAACCCCTATATATATATATGTGCTTAAGGATATTATGCTAAGGTGATGGGACGCCCAAGCCAAGTCAGTTCAGCCGGGTACAGGATCCAAATCCCGGTCGTTTGATTAAGGCCTTAATTTGGGGTAGCAGAGCCACGAGAGTGCTGGTGGACTTGAGTCAGGAGAGTCTAGCCGAGAAGTTGATGTTACTTTGAAAGTTTTTGTTTGTAGATAGGACTTGTGGATTCAATAAGAAGCATGGCATCAGGACTCGCCTGATAGTAAAATAGTAAGATCCACCATGAGAGGCGGGTTCGGGGGCATTTTGAGCGTAGATGGCGCAAATCACGTTCTGATGTAGACTCAATGATTGTTCAGGACAAGACAGGCCTCATAGTAAAATCATTGTTGATGCTAAACGTGACTTTTCACTGACAAGATTTCTTTGTTGTAATTGCTATATGCCAGGTTTTTTAAAGCACTCTCTGACTCTGAAGTTGCCTGAAATAAAATTTGGTCAAATGTCCACAAGTCTTGCCACATGGACACAAATTCCTTCCTGCCGTCGAATTAAAAGAACTTGAAATGTCTATTCCCTATAATTCACCAGGGGGTTCGTTCTTGAAAGTGAGTTGTAAGACCCGTCGTAGCGTATTCGTTCGAAAGTTTTGCGTACTTCGTCGCACTTAAGATTTCTTCAAAACTTTAACACACACACACATTAAAAAGAACGAACGTATCTGATAACCTTGTCCGAGAGTGTTTTCATACCGTGTTGGTGTAACCCCAAATTAAAGCCATGCGTAAGATTACATTTCTCTTGGCAGGAAAAAACCTCCTATGTGCCTTTGACCTTTAGAGCAAAACCTCAACCGGGTGTCTAAAAAAAAGGAGGACAACCCTCAAAGCGCACTCTATTTCACGAAAGAAAAGAGTAAGTAAACCCATTAGTAGAAAGTAATAAATGATTTCATTGTTTCTCGACCACTGAAAAAACGTTCCAAAAGGAGAATATTGACCAAGTTATGGCCGACTTGACAATTTGTACCACTTTTTCGTTTTATCCAGAGATTGTTACTGTTTCTGTATTCTTAGGCAATACACATTCTCCAAGCAGCATTCTTTATTTATGGTTTCTTTGTTTTTGCGACAAGGTCAGTTCTGCTATTTTAGAGTTTTTAGTTTAAATATTAGAAATTCCAATATCTTGCCTCGTTCTTCCAGCTGCAGCTGCTCGCAGGGGGGGGGGGATTGGTTTTTTTTTATGTTTTTTCCTTTTTTCCTTTTCCATTTCAATAAATCGATTCTAATCATACTTGTCAGTCGGATGCTTTCAAAGGAAGTGGTTATTCGGTTCGAAGATCCCCAGATTTGACCCCTTAGACGTCGCCCTAGGGGAAAATTAAAGAGTGAAGATACATGATCACCCAGCAAACTTGTCAGAAATTCGCAATAATAGGGGGCGAGCAGCGCAAGTAGTTAGTAAAGAAGAATGAGGCAAGTCTTGGATTTAAGATTTTGTACCGGTGTCGGAAACCTAATAAAAGCACTTTCCGATTTGTGTATTAATTTGTATGTTTTATTCTTTCTTTTCGTGAAATAGAGGGTTTCGTTGAGGGTTTCCGTTTTTGAGACACCGGTATGGAATTTTCGGTAACACTGACCAAACGACCTAGGTTGGGGATATTGTCGTTTTGCAAAGTATCGCAATATACTTAAAATAGATCTTATGTACTTCTCATTATTTCCACCAACTTGATTTGACCAAACCACTGCCACAATAGGTTTGGTTTTTCCATGTTACCGAAGTTGGACATATGAGGCTTTGCATTTGACTTTTTCAAATTACATATGAGGTTTTTCCTGCCCAGCGACGATTTTTATGATAACAGTTTCGGGAACGGACCCCAGGATAGTAAAGAGTTCTCTTTTGAACCATTTCCTTACACTTTGAAGCATCCTCTCTTATCCTTGTACTAACTAGAAGATATCTTGGGGATCGTGATGCATTTAACAAACACGAGCATAGACCACTGCAGTTGGCAAAATTCAATCCATTGGCAAATTGATGAAAAGGCAGATCACGTAATACATGTAAGGTATGTGGCGATATGATATTGGCGAAGCCATTGCAATCTGCATACAAATTCATCATTCCACGAGACAGCCCATCTCTAATCCTTCAAGCCTTTGATGTAAAAAATTTTGGGGGGGGGGGGCTGTCTTGCTTGCTTGTATTGCTTGACTTGAATGCTGCCTTCGATACCATTGACAATGATATCTGTGATACCATATATTGTGTAAGATAGTTCGACCACATTTGGGGTACATCAGAAATGAGCTAAGTGTTGTGCGTTGTCCTCGGACCGCCCCCCCCTTCATATTTTTGAGGCGACGGTAAAAAAAATAAAGTGTCGGGCACATTCACAAATCCGTGCCCCCTTCAACAAAAATCCTGGTTACGCCCCTGCAGTGGGTAACCAGCGGGGGGCAGGGGAGGCGC
>JAMKCH010032013.1:0-29366 GCA_023653785.1 Ophioderma brevispina | reverse complement strand
TGGTGGCCTTAGTTCATGTCTATTTCGTCCCAGGTTCTGCTAAACAGCCTTCAACTTTGGTTGCTATGTAAGGCCTTATTTCATTGTTGTCACTTGATTAGCATTTACAGCGCATTCCACATTTTGTTCTCTTTTCTAAATACTGAGGACTCTCTTGGTGGTTAGTGCTCATGCATACATGATTACCAACATAGCCAGAGGAAAGGAACTAACATGGACACTACACCACACTCAACCTGGCTGCCAAGTCAAGGAAGATAGTGAACAGACATTTACAAAGGAAACAATAGGTATATTAAGACAATCAGCTTGTTAATTGAAAATTGTTTATTAAAGGTCCATGGCCCGACGCTAAGAGCCTCTGTTCCCAAGAAGCCCCCGATGTTACGGAAGTGGGTTCAAAATTTTGTGTATCAGAAAAAAGCGATTTTTCTCCAGTTTACCATGGTGAAATTTTAGGGCCAAAGGATCTGGTTTGGAAAGTAAGTTATGAGGCGAAAATGTACCCCAATTGGTCGACCATTTTAATTTACAGAGCATCGATGGGCTTGAAAATCACCTTGTTTATGCCTCTCACGTGACGGGGTGTGAGCCAATCTCCATCAAGACCCTGACCATTAAAGCTTCATATCCTTAAATTGGGGCCATACCCTTAAGTTTTTAGAATGAATCATCGGTTTCTACTGTAAAATATCCAGGGGGCATGTGTGTTGCTGTAGTGTGTGTGTAGTGTGTGTGATATGCAGTGCAGGGTCCGTGTATGCGGCTGCCATTACAGTGTAGCAATTAAAGAAATATAAAATTTTTTTTTAACATTGAAATTGAAATGGACATTTCAAAATTGTCAACTAGCCAAACCACAGCTATAGCTTTAAAGTTTGCATTTTCTGCTCTTCATTCCTATGTTTTACCTGTTTACCAATACTATACGTTGTCTTTACGTTTTTGAATTATTTCTCCAATTGAGCTCATATTTTCACAGAAGCGGTTGCTCCTGCTCCCGTACTATGTGCAACCCTGGGCAGAATGAATTTTGAGTATGCTCGTGAAAAAATTGGGTATTGGAATGGTTGTGTTCTTTATTATTTGGTAATTGGTCTGTTACATATGGGACAGGGTCTAAGAAATGAAAACCTTGTCCAAAACATGCAAGGGCATCACCATCATGACTGATGGAAAATTAAGGACCGGCTTCTTATTTCATTAGTCACCGTGTTTAACCAGTTTACAATGTCCAATCCATATACGACATCAAGGTGAAACTTCTTCACAAACATGCATGTGACATTTCAGAAAATCCCACAATTGGGCCAATGAAGCGATCACTGAGTGGAGGATCAGCATTAGCGGTGAACCAGCTGCAAAGGTAGCGAAAACGTCCGGTCAGTAAAGTAGTCAAACACGTCCGACCAAATCAAGGATGTGGCACCATTCTTAGGTGAGTGTCTGGGGATTGACAGGGACGATAATGCGTTTTTCAAGCTTACAGGTCCGTTCAGGAAGGTTAAATTAGTTGAGGGCCTGCCTTGTGTATCTTACAGATATTCAAGCATGCGAAGAATACAAAACATGCATCTGGTTTACCTCAGGGTTCTAAAGAGGCGGCCCGCGGGCCAAATCCGGGCCCGCCAACCATTGGTTATTGGCCCTCTTTGACTTGCTTTAAAAATTTATAAAGGGGATCTTCAGAAATTCTGGTGTTTTGGCCTCAAGTAGGGAACTTTCAAATATGTTAAACATTCTCGGCCCATTAAGCTAATATATTGCGAAACCCTGCGTTTAATATTACTTTCAGATGTGTATGCAGGTGAAGGTGATTCTTTTTTAACAGCGCTTGATTGGGTTGTCTGAAAGCAGGTGGCCCAAGTTAAACCGTTTGACCATGCTAGAAGCCGTTTTTTATAATTGGCTATTAATCTACGCATGGGTTGTTCTGAGCATGTTCCCATGTTACATGGATTTAAAAGTATATCATGTTTTTTTTTTTAATCTCGGAGTCCAATGTTTGCTTAGATAATAGAAACATTTTGGTAAGTAGATATTAGAATTGAAACTTTTGACTTTATTTCCTTCCTCTGTGCAGTAGCATTGGTGCATAATAGAAGAACGCACCATTTTGAAACATCATGGGTGTTCAAGTTCAAATTGTTGACGTAATTTCTGTCATGCCCTACAGAAAATACATGCTATACTTCCCTATAGGGACGCTAGCTTTTGTTATTTTCTGTACTTTTGCCCTCTGAAATTTCTCAGTAGATGTTCTACAAATAATTCAAAGTAAAAATGTTAGAAAAAAATGTATCCTCAAAAAATTCTCTTGGTCCCTTAAATTCTATTTTTAATTTGTGTTAATAAATGCATATATTCAATTTTACTCAGTCCCATTATTGAAAAGGCAGGGCCAACTTTGAAAGAAGCCATGAACATGAAACCAACGCTTGCAGTCTCTAAGATAACAGTTCCTTACCCAGCTTCAACGGAAACGGGTGAAAACGGCTCCTCAAACTCGCAAGCGTACACAAAACACAACGCTTTGCATCATTCTGAAGCAAAGTCGCAAACAACTTCAAAATTGCAGCAGGGAACACAGGGACTGAAGGAGAACTTGTCGTTCAAAGCCAAGGCAGGTTTTCAAAGGTGTGTGCTAGAGAAAGAAGGAACAAGTCTACGGCTTGTTGTACCGAAAGCGTTTGTCAGACCACATTAACAGAATTAAAGGGGGCCATTTCCCCCCCATGATCCACATCCTGTTCCCCCCCCCCCCCCCCCACCCAGGACTTACCTCAAAAAAGTTGATGATTTTTATATCTTCTGGGGAAACCGTTAGCCTTAGTAATCCCTGTCCTGTCTACTACAATCTTACGTGCCAATTCAGTCGTTGTCTGTAAGAAAATTTGCACTTTGGTTTTCAATCCGTTAAACGGACAAAAAATTTAGCACGGAAACCGATATGGGGACCGTCGGGAACAATAAGCATTTGCTCCATAACTTACAAAACGCAAGATCGATCAAAACTCCGATTTTGTGAATAAAGATTTTCTCAGTGGGAAACTAAGCATTTGCTCATAACACAAAACCGCAAGGCGGAATCAACTCCAGATTTTGTGAATAAGCTTGCTCATGATATCTGGTGAGCAATGAATAAAAACAGAAGGTGCTGGAATACGAAATGGCACATTTTACAAGACCCACTATTCAGTGATCTACCAAAGAAAAATATTTGAAATTTGCAGGAGTAGCTTAAAAGTGAAAGATAGTCTGCTAGAACTTTTCATGTTATTTTTTACAACAGAAGAATTGAAGAAAAGGAAGCAAACAGCATAAGAATCGCCATTCCATTTCGCTACTTTTACTCAAAATTGTGTGACCTGTTAGCTAAAACTTGGGAAATTTGGCTCCAATTGAGGCAATTGGACTAATTTGTTCCTACAAATTTTAAACAATTGATAAGCAACCATTGCATTCCTATACCAAAATGGCATCAAAAAAGTTCATTCATATAACAGAAAGCGGGATGAATTTACCGTATTCGGCCACCACTATAATTCGGCACCTTTAACATGCGGTTTATTCCCGTTAACGTTGCCGAATTCGTAGCCTGGGGCAGAATACTAATCTTTCCAGAAAGCTGAAAATGAGACCCATATTGGGGCAGGTATTTTTTTTATAGAGCAAAATTACACATATTTAAAATTAATTACAGCTATTTAAAATATTGTTTTTTTCTAAAAAATCATGAATTCAATAAAAGAAAACATGTTTGCACGACGTAACATACACTCTGCACACACTTTTGACTGACAAAGGTGCACCGTAATGTGTGCACGCTTGTGCACAACAACTGAAGTCCTATCTTCTTTGCTGGGTTTGGGATTGCGGGGAGGGGAGTTGCTACTCACTCCGCACAACTCTGTTTTACCGTTCTGAAATGCCAGCATACACTTTTTTGCAAACATGCATCTGGGTGAAGAGGACTAAAAATGAGTATTAACCCTTTTGACCTGGGCCAGTTCTGATACGTGGTTATAACACTAAGTCAGTGGCATTAGAGGTGGCCTTCCAGATGTTTGACAGGTAGATTTGGAAGCCATCTTAATAAACACCAACAAGAATATAGGCCTGTTTTGACTCATTAAATGCATTATTCATGCTAACACAATTCTTGGGGGAATGTGCCCAGGAAAATGAAGATGTGTTACTTTTTGAAGCGAAATGGAACAGATAGTAAGTTTGAATGTGACTCTAGTCACGTTGGTTGCTTCAAGGATTAACCAATACGGCACATTTTTTGAAGAGCGCCCTGATTTAAAAATGTGATATTTTTGCATAGTTATGTTGTTAAAAGACTATACCTGCAAACGAGAATGCTAAAAAAATGGTATTTATCACAAATAGCGATTTTATGATAGAATTGGGATCCCAGATGGAACTGAACGGGAGCGGAAATGATAAGTTTGTGTCCATCCCTGAATGACAAATAGTTGCACCTTAAAGGACAATGACTAACTGACCTGCCTGAGCAAATAAAACAATAAGGATGAGCGTAGATAAGTACATGGCGCTATTCCCGGCAATTTCATATTGGAAGGCCCATTTTTTCCAGTAGCCGTGAATTATTTTCAGAGATTTCCAATGTTAACTATGTAATTAGAAAATTGCTTCGTTGCGACACATAGACCATTTTTGAGCTTAAAACCGTTTCACAGGTATAGTTTAGACAATGTACAGAATGTCCCAAAAACAAAAAAACTTGTAAAAATTCAAAATGTTTGAAAATTGAGGGCGCTCTTCAAAAAAATGGTTTTATTGCTTTAAAGGTGGGTTGTTCCGATTTATGTGTATTGTGTTCTCTACTTCATATGAGAGCCTGGAACTTGCACTACATCCCATCAAGACCGTGGAAACAAACTTGCGGTTTTGATGGTAGAAGCATAATTGCATGTTGCAAAGCCCTATTCAATACTGTGCTAATTATCGTGGTTAACCACTAAAACGGCGGCTTTTTGTTGATATCTTGAGGATGAAAATGGATTCGAGGGCTCAAATTTCAGGACGACAATGAGAAAAATACGGCCTTTCATTGATATCAAAATCGATACTACTTCGGGTAAATCGGGGGGGGGGGTCCCAAAGACGATGGAACACCCCCTTTAAGACGGACAAGATAGTCCATAAGGTAAGCGCTCGACTCAAGTGTATGGCGAATCAATGCGTATAGGCGTGCGTTTGAGCCCTGTGAGATTCATTATCTTGTAATTTCCCTGGACAGTAATTACGCTTGATTGTCCCGATTTACCATGGATATTTGGGAATCTGATCCCGGCTGCGATGGTTATCTCGATGTAATGTTTGCATGATACGAGGCCTCGCTGATCCCGATCTGCTGCAGCTGCATCCCTTGAAATGAATGATGCTAATGGTTTATGGTATGTTTGGGCCACAGTGATCACCGGCCATTTGTGAAAGCGCTTAGAGGCCAAGTAGCATAAGGCGCTATATAAATCTCGCTATATTATTATTATTAAGTATCCTTGTTAAGAACAAACCAACAATCCTTGTGAATATGAGTCAAACGCATTTCCTCCGCTATACCTCTGTGCTTCCGTATGTTGCCTACTTCAAGAAAAGGATTTTTGCCATAATCAATGGATTAATCAGACTGATGGACATTTCTATTTTCGGTCCCCCGCCAACTTTTAGTTGGCAAAGGGGACGTATAGAAATGCCCTGCGTGCCGTGTGTGTGTGCGTGTGTGGTGTGTTGGTGGTGCGTGCGTCCCACGCAATATCTCTTGATCTAAGCAAGTGTCGGTGTCCAGCCTTTGCAACATAGATCCATCTCATTAGATTTGGCTGGATGTAAAGTGGGTCATTTGACATAGGTCAAAGGTCCAAATATTGTCAAAAATAGGGTCAAATTTGGTCAAAATTAGGATATATTGTATACCCTTGTAAACACACCATATCTTTTGCATCTAGCAAGTTGGGGTCGCTTCGCACCAGAGGATTGTCACCAAGTGACGGTTGATGAGTTTCGTGAGGTGGGCATCGTGGCATGGGTCAAAGGTCAAATGCGTCAAAATGGGATTAATTGCTATAACCCTTGGCAATTGGTGGCATGATGATGAAACTTGGTGGTGTGGTCAACATTCAGTGCCGAAAATTTTGAAGGTCTTTAAAGTCATCCCGGGTCCTTCAAGGTCAAATGTGATAATATTGCTTATAACCCTTGTCAATGGTGGTAGGATGACTCAAACTTTGTGGTTGTGGTCAACATTCATTGCTGAAGAAAAAATTTGAAGGTCAATTTCAAGGTCCTGCGGGGTCTTCAAGGTCAAATGGAATTAATTGCTAAGCCCCTTGTCAATTGTGGTAGGAGATGAAACTTGGTGGGTGTGGTTAACTTCAGTGCCGAAAAATTTAAAGTCATTTCAAGGTCATGTTGGGTCATTCAATGTCAAACCATTAAGTAGGTGGTAGGATGATGAAACTTGGTGGGTGTGGGTCAAGGCATCCGGGCCAAAAAATTTGAAGGTCATTTCAGGTCATGCGGGGTCATTTAAGGTCAAATCACTAAGTATGTGGTATGATGATGAACTGTGGTTGGTCCAACATTCAGGTGCCAAAATTTTAAGGTCAGGTCAAGGTCATGTGGGGTCATCCAAGGTCAAATCCATACACTTGGTAGTATGGTCCATGAAAACTGATGGGTGTAAGCATTCATTGCCGAAAATTTTGAGTCATTTCAGGTCTGGGGTATCAAGAGTCAACTACCCAACATGGGGTAGGTCTGAAACATTGTGGATGGGGTCAACATTTCTAAACTCCAAAATTTGAAGGTCATTTCAAGGTCAAGTGGGTCATCTAAGGTCAATAACTACAATAGTTTGTATGGTCCATTAGTCCATTTGATACGGTCAAATTGCAACTGCTATGGCAGACACGTCAGGGGTTTGAGGACCCCTTATTTCCCATCACAATTCCTCCTGTATATTAAAATTTATTTATATCGCGACGGGCGGGGGAACCTTTGTGGTTTTGGCGAATCCGCCTTGTGTTTTTGTGTTTATTAAAAATGTTACTATTAGGGAAAGATGAAAGGGGGTCTCTTATTGTTGTGGATAGTACGCTGTGAGAATGTATTTGCATTATTCATTTTATGTGATAATGATCCTGTGTTGTTATTTAATTCTTCCTCATCATCACACAACCTCATCAACTCACCGCCAAGTAAATAATGCACAAGATAGTAGCAGTGGCACCAGAAAAGACAGACGTGCAGTTGGTTAAAATCATCAGACCTGATACAAAGGTACAACTCATCGCCATTATAGCATTGAAATAAACATACCAAAGTTACAAAAATGGATACTGTTATTTTTATCAATCAGAGACATGAATGCTATGAAATTTCATTGGTTGATAGTCATTTGAGATATTTTCCACACTTTTTCAGTTGTACAATAGCGCTGGCCAGCTTTGAGCAAATATCTAGTACCTGAATAAAGCACTCAGATTCGGAGTATATGCAAGTCGGTGCATGCTGCTCTCGCCTACTTGCACTATAATATTACTTTCCTTCCAAAAGAACTACGTAGAAAGGCCCCCAAAAAGGCACAAAAGTTTACTATAGGCCTAAGATGCTTTCTAATTGGATTATGCATCGAAAATACACTGACTTGTTTAAAACATGAACTTGATCCACAGGAGCACATTCTGATACAGCTCTGGCAGGCCGACAAACCCTTCACACTCACACCCAACCCTGACTGCAAGCAAACACAGTAAGTACTACACTCAGTCAAAATATTTCTGTGAGATGGCAAGTGTAAGCATATTCATTGAAATGCATTAGAGGGGCGGATTCTTCATGTGATGGGCCAGTAAATGAATTAGGTTAAAAACCGCGCAGCTAATGATTTGGTGGATGTTTGGTCGGAGTTATTGTTTTGGTTTGAGGAATTTTCCCGAGGGGGAGGGGCCGTCAGCCCCCTGAGGTAAATTCCGAAACCAAAACAATACCGACGATCCAAAACAATCACCCAAAACATTATCTGGAAGTTTTAACCTCCCCCATTCTAACTGTTAAACTTTTACGTAAAACTAAGGATTTTTCCTGCCAGAATTCCCCACTATTCAGTACAAGGCATCTCTTTTTTTGCAACATATTTCTCATCTTTTCTCACCTACTACAAAAATGGAATATCGTCTCGAGTTACAGGTATTACCCCATACGTCATACGGTTGACAACAACATTTGACCAATCACTGCGCAGCTTTGAATACAATCCGCAAGTATTATGCAAATCTACAGCAGGATTTGTTATTCTTGTTACGGGGCACCGCTCACATAGTTTTTTCCCGGGATTTTTTAAGAAGAAAATTGACCCGTAATAAAAGTTGTTCTAATTCTGTGTCCATCGTGATTTGCTGGATGCGTAATATCACATAATAACATTTCGTTCGTTCTGGAAAACTATATGTTTGATGTTCCAGATAATCCAAGTATCTTGCTATTTTTCCATCCACGTGTTAAGATGACGCTGTGCATGTTGTGAGCGACGTGACAGTCACAGACTACCTGTTTTAGCCCTGTCAAGGGACCATGGTCATGATGGGTACCAATGCATGAATAATGCTCGATGAATCATGTCAGAATCATGGAATAATATTACAAAATTCAAATTTTTCCTTTCTGGCATACCGCGGATATTGCTTTCACCTTCGTAGTTTAAAGGTGAGTTGGCTGCAGTCAATGACGTGTAATGTCGATCTTGATCATGATGATGGTCGTCTGTTGATATTGGGAACTTTTTAGGCCTAATCCTAACCGTGTATTGGCCGTGTTCAGCAAAGTAATACACCACCATTATTTAATATATTAGACCTATTTTTTAACCTAATTTCTTTGGAAACCTAGCTAGCCTAGGTCAACTTTCAGACCACTCACTCGTTCACATTGATACGTCCATGACATAACACAATGTAGTTAAAATCAACCCTTGCCTGGTTCACATCGTGCACTCGCGTGATTTTTTTTCCTTTCGAGCTTTTCCGATCCTACTTTATTTCTGCTCAGAGGGCTCTTATAATTTAACCTTAGGCCATTTAAAATATCATCGAGATTTGGAATACACTAGTAGTACGTTTGTACGTCAGAGAGGTCATGCATACCATGGGTTATGAATTGGGAATCCCCAGCCCAGTTCACGCAATCATGCATAATACATTGCGTAATACTGGTCAGACTATAGGCATGACTATTTGGAGTGCGAGGCCCGAGGGTGTGTGATTCTCATATTGATTTTTGTTTTAAAATAGTATTATTAAATTAAAACAGTGAGTTGAGTGTACACTGCACCTTTCGTAACGTTATAGTTATGGGGCCCAGCCCACGGCATGCATTTGCGCCGCGATGACTGTGTTAACTTTTCAAATTCTCAGCGTTTCTAAAATCATATCGTGATCGCGCAAAGCCCGTTGTGGCAGTCCAGCGAGGGCCGGTGCTACGCTGAACCGGGGGCATGGGTGGACATGCATGCATGCCATTTCACAGCACAAAAATACAAGCCACCCTCCCGCCCCCCTTCTGGATCTACTTCAACAGTGCACCCCGGTTTAGTTAATTGTATAATCAAGAAAATTATATGCGACGTAGAGAACCAACGGCATGAAAGAGGCATGACAATAATTGTTTGATTGGAGGATGACTCGAGTACAGTAAACTGGGCAAGGCGAGGTTGAGGCCCGGGTTCGAGATGTAATTTCACAATGGAATTTTCATCCATTCAGTGGTGTTGTAATGTGTTACTGTTTCTGTACCCATAGCTACCATGTACCGTGGTATGATAATTTAGGAGTGTTGTTACTAGCAATTGCCCTGTTGTTTGATAAGCATTTCATCATCATCATGGCTCTCGACATTTTCAGAGTTTACACCGCTTGCTCTATCAAGAAAAATATATCCATTTTCAGGGCCCATATTTATTAAATTGAATCTGTAGTCTTGAAACGTCACAAAAGTGAGTCATTGATGAGCGTATACCTCACACGCGGAGGTTCATGTGAGATATCAATGACCCGCGTTGTAGGTGTGTATATTTATGTTACAAAAGATTTGCTTGGTACGTGCATCAACATAAGTTATGAATGTAGGTCAAACCCACACTGTTGTGAGGATAATACATCGGCCAATCAGGTTTAAGCAAAACCTTGACACAGCATTTACCAAGAGAGTCTAGTGATGGCAACTTAGTAAGACGCCCCCCCCCCCCCCCCATGTTCCAATCCAAATTCATAATGATACTAGAATATGGTGTTTCTAAATGTGGGTGTGGTCTAACTAAAAAACTTTTGAACATTCTGAAAAAATTCATAATCAGTTTGTGAGAGATTTAATACTTGTAAACGCATGCAGTTTTCATGAGCAGTTCATGTTAAAGGGGATAAAGGGGATATGGCACGTTGCTAGTAACCTTCGTCCCACAGGACCTAAAGTTTTACCATGTCTGAAGAAAGCACTGTTTTCAATTTATCTTGTGAAAATCTTCGGTGGCTAAAAGATGTTTGGTTTTGTATGTTATGACCAATATCAGTTTTGACATAGGGCTTGTAAATTCAGCTCTCGTATCAAAAAGGATTGATACAGAAAATCAGGCAGAAGCTACCTGGAAACCAGGAAAGGGGGAGAGGAATAGCAGAAAGGGAGTATAATGTCTGAGAGGGAAGGATGTCGATGCAAAGGGCAAGAGGGATGGACATTGAATGTGTGCAATGTTCAAATATTGATCCCAACAGTGGGGCTCCGTGCTCCTTCCATCCCCCCATCCATTTTGGAGGCTATGGTGGAAAAGTGGGTCAACCGGCGAGTTAAGGAGCAGGATAGAAAAAAAAGTCAAAGCTTGTAGTCTGTAATGAGTAGAGGTATAGCACCGGGGAAAATGTGAGGTGAAACCCCACTCCCCATACCAACACCCACGAGGATGTTAAGCTGTCGCTCCCTGGCCAGGGCCAGGCTAAAAAGGCGGCCCTTATATGGCAAAAATACGTATATCAAAAATCGGCCTTTGAGGATTACCTTTAACGTTTGCACCGTTGCATTTTCTTATCCATTAAAAGTTAGCTGAATGAAGAATAATTATAGTTTTTTTTTTTTCCAATATCATTTGCTGTATATCCCATCAATTTTGAGAGGTTAATGATTAACATTTGTCAGAATTACAACCAATTTGTCAAGTGACTAGTTTATGCCTTAAATTTAGGAAAAAAAATAGTTAATGGCATAAAATACACATGCATATTTCAATGACCTGAACACAAAATATACTTTACAAAAGAAATATAATTCTTGATATGGGTTATTTACAAAACATTTCAGCTGATCTTATGCTTTTTTAGTTTGATCGGAGCATTTGTAGTCCCATTCATTTGTATAGCAAAAGACCGGCACTCATAGAATATTTTTATGGCAAAAACTACGTATCTCAGAGTTACGTAGTTCTGCCATAAATAATAGGGCGGAATTTTGAGGAGAGAAAACTCTACGTAACTAGAGATACGCAAGTTTTGCCGGAAAAATTACCTCAGATGGTTAAAAAGCAACCGAGTTAGGATGCGCTATCTCAGGAAGGAGCAGTTCTGGCATGTAAGGACGTTGTGAAACGAAGGAGCCCCACAAATGCTCAGAAAAACTTTATCTCAAAAAGTCAAAATTCGAGTTACGTAGTTCTGCCATAGAAGGGCCGAGTAAGTCCCTGTGAACTCCTTGTTTAACTAGTGCGGACATGTTTTTAAAATGGAGATTACAACAATACAATCACAAAGGTTAGATTGCGACCTATCATAAAGTTTACAAATGTCTAAGGGATGGCATTGGTACTTTACGACGGGTTAATAAAGTTGTTGATGAAAATAAGCTACTCAAATTTGACAATTGGGCATATTACAAATAGCAGTGACTAAAGAAAAGCAACATGTTGAAGATCGTCCGCTTTAAATATAAATTTTAAAACAATTGACTCACTCTTATCTTCGAGTTCGCGGACGTTTATTTTATTTTGGGATGTCCATGTTTTTTATATTTTCCGGTCATTGATAACAATCATGTCAAAGGGTAATATCAAAATCAATAAGTTATTGATATATGCCTGGTTCGCGTATGGTTTAGATAAAAACAACTGCCACAGCTATTAACAGTTTTGTGAAATCTAAAATAAGACCTATAAAGGAAAATGCTCATACGTGGATTGGTGATAAAGTATATCTAAACACATCAGGATTAATACTTCTCGCATCACAGAAAAATTTACTAAAGCCTCCTACAGAGTTATACATTTTTTGTGATGCAGAAGTTTAATCCCTTTGTGTTTGTATACAAAAGAAGACCCTGTCGATATGATGGTTTCGCAGGATGACCAACGGTCTACGTGAAGCGATTGTCCGCATACATTTAGTAAACTCTATTCCATGGTGTGCCAATTTACTTCCAAAATTGCCCAAGATCATTGTATAATCAATTTGGTAGCCTAGTTGATAAATAAAGTAGGTTGAAGCATCTGCTTACACTCTGCTCAATTGTACCATTAACTATGATCATGTTTCATTTGGCTATAGGCCTATATGGCACATTAACACTGCATACGTTCCATTTGTTGATTGTACCGTAGAATGTTGGTTCCACTCCAATCTAGTTCACAACCCTGAGTAAGCACAGCAACACACTAGACCTTAAAACATCTTGCTGGATGATATGAAGATTAACTACCGTTTTGGCCTCAAACAAGTAGGAAACAATAATATAAGTACATATATTCAATATTTGGGTTTTTTTTGGATGAATTGATTTTATGGTTCCTGTGGCACATTGAGGAAAAATATAGTTTCAATTATTTGAAAGTGTGTCATTTAACATTGGACAATGCTATAACACAATACGCTGAGCATCCCTACTTTAATCAATTTTTGTCTTTCAGCGGCAAATCTGCTGTGCTGAATACATGGACAGTGAAAACCTGAAGTCGTTACAAAGTATAGGAGAAAAGAGAGCACCACTCATCCTAATTGGTATACAAATGCGGCCCGTTTGAAAAGGTAATAACCTTACTAAATCTAAAGTTACATTAATCTTTTGGTGTCGCCTGCCTTAAGGCAGAAAGACACATGTGAATCACATTGTCGTTGTTGTTGTCTGTTGTTGTTGTAGTGAAAAAGGTTAACATTTGCCTGTAATATCGCATACTTTCAATGGATTTACACCAAACTTAGTCATAGATTCACATGGGATCCCTCATTTGTTTTGATGAGTCACAGGTCATGTGAGGTCAGGTTGTAAGAATGGCTAAATGTAAAAATTGACCTAAAATTGAAATGTTAATTTTTCAATTGCAAACCAAACTTGTTTTATGGAGATTAACATGCAACCCCTCCTTTTTGTGTCGCCTTTGGTGTCACCTGCGCCCCAGCCCTCTGCCTTAAGAGGAAGACAACTTAGTGATCACTTTGTCCACTGTAGTTGATGTCTGTTGTTGATGTCCTCGTTGTGTGATAAGGTTGTCATTTGCCTGTAATATCCACATACTTAGAAGATTTACACCAAACTTGGAGCACAGGTACAACATGGCAGCTGTATGAGTTCGTAAGGGCCTACGATATGTACTTGGTGAGGAGGGGGGGGGGGCGGGGGAGGTGACATTTGGTGACCTCATGTGACCCTTGGACCTTGTGGACTTTTGGCCCCATTCACAAAACCGCGGACGGCAGACACAACCTCAGCCCAGGGACCGCGATGTTTTTCTAAATTAGGCAGTGAATGACAACACCAATCTACCTAATCAAAGCCTTTAAACATTGATTTGTATTCTTTTCTTATCTTTTTTACCATATTAAGATCGAAGACTTGTACAGGGGAATGGCCGCCAGCGCATGACCGTTGATTCTATTATATCTTGAGTATAATGATATTTCTGTGTCACTCCTTAGAAACAAGACACTAGGGATTGTTTCTCCACTTGAGGTTTTCCAATCTAACATACAAATTTGTAATAACCCTGTTGTTGTGGGCCGCCAGCTTATTGAGGACACTTAGCAATCCGTTGTGCGTGTTGGGATGTATGGTGATGGATGTGTGTGTGTGTGTGTCCCTAAAATGTTAGTTTTTTTTTTTTTAAATTGACCTCAATTGAAAGTTGAAGTTCCATTGGAACCAACACTTCTGTCATAGGTGCACCCTGGGATCCCTCATATATTGATGGGGGGAAAGGTCAAAGGTCATGTGCCCGTGTTCAAAGGTCATGGAGCGGCCCACAGCTTATATTCTTTGAATATAGCCGAGCGCAAAAGCCGAGAACCAGAAATATTTCTAGTTATTATTGTTATTATAATACATACATGTATTTTCTTCTTGCCTTTTCTTTGTATCGCAGAACAATCTCCTAACAGTACTCTACCGTTGGGCAACAGCACACCTAGATAAGGTCACGGAAATGTTTATGGAAAGGGGGGGGGGGGAGGTAAAATGAAGAAAGCACATAATGGTCAACAATGTATAGAGTGTGTAATCTCAACCGTGCAGTGTTATCTATGCAACTAACTATTGCAGTACTCCAATAACAACACTAGCAGGGAATATCATGTGCGCGTATATTGTAAAAAGACACAAAAATATAGTGATGTCATTGGTCTACACTGTAGGAAACTAAGGTACTCGTCATGTTTCGATAGAAATAACTGGGACGTCACTTCATGTGAACGATATGTTGGACCAAAAAACATTACTCCTAAAGGCAAGTGCGTAAATTTGTTTTTGACATTGGGGGGGGATGGGGTTGTGAAAATTATGATGAGGTCAGTGTTTGCCGTGCGCGCAAAGTGCGCTAAAAATTTTGCCATTTAGAAGCTAAATCTTATTGATTGTAATTTTAACAAATGCGCGCAAAGCGCGGGAAATTTACCATTCTTTAAACTAAAATGTAAAATATTGAGGTTAGTTTCGGTCAAAAACGCCTGAACGGTCATCAAAATTGGGTGAATGATCGATGACATCCCCCCTCATCAAAATATTGGGGGGATTTCCCCCCATCCCCCCGGGATTTACGCCTATGCTTAGAGGTGCTTGTGTTCCATTTATGTCTATTGTAGTCTCTACTTGATATGAGAGCCTGCACTTGCACATGCGCCTTATCAAGTACCATGGGAAAACACCTTGAGGTTTGATGGTAGAAGCAAAATTCATATTGCAAAGCCCTACTCAATACTGTGTCTATAAATATTGATGGTAACCATCAATACGGTGTTTTTGTTTAAATACCTAGGAATGAAATTTGATTTGAGGGCTCAAAATTCAGGACGACAATGAGAAAAAATACGCCTTTTCCTCTGATATCAAATTTGATTCAACTTCCGGGTAAATCGGGGGGGGGGGGGCATGGGGGAGGAACAAGCACCTTTACTTAACCCTCTTGAGGTCTACTACCGATTTAATGGTTGTACAAGTGTGGTTGATTGATATATTAGCCAATCATAGACATGGTAAAAAAGGCTCAAACGGTGCACCAGGTATACATAAGTTCTATTTTAAATTGGTTACTCAGAGGTTATTTCATGTTCTATCATGTAATGAGCCATCAAATGTACTGTAAGAAAGGTGGTAGACCCCAAGTGATTAAATTTGAAAAACTTGGAGAAATAGCACTTTTGAAGTCCGATTCACTCGCATGCAGCTTAAATTTTTAATTTTTGGATTCCTTCAAATACATTGATGGTGCCTTTTAATTCTTCAGGAATGTAACTCTTGGACAATTAGACAGCCAATTTTATATCCTATGGGTGGTATTCTCAAAGGGAGTCTAGCTTTAGACCTGGGTTTAAACGAGGGTTTGTCTACTTGAGTACCCATTTTCCGTTCAACGTAACTATGAAAGTTGGAAAATAATGGTGTGAAAAGTCCTCATAGACAGGGCCATTCGGCCCATCTATGAGGAATTTTCTCACCCGTTAAAGCCCCATTTAGATTATAAGAAAAAAGGTCGCACTTATGTGGACTACCTGTTTTAAAACTGGGTCTAAAGTTAGACACCTTTTGAGAATATCCGCCTATATGTTTAGCAAGTCAACGAAACTCAACGAATAGGCAAATGAGGATCACGCGGCAACCTAACCAATGTAAAAGATTTGCTTATTATTCCAGGGGAATAAGTACAATTTGAAGTGTTAGAGAAAAGTCATCATACCATTATAATGAGGTGATCATGGATTCTCAAAGTCTTTTGACTAGATTTAGAATACCAGGTCTTGATTTATGAATCACCATCGCCACTGATATCCTGTAGTCAGTTTTGGACTGGAGAATCATAAATTTTTACCATGCATCATTAGCACCTGTTATCCTGGGATTAGGTGGTGTTTTGAAAATTAACGTGCATTCCTCACGCACTCTGCAAATAATGGAGGTTATTCTGAAAGGGTCTAACGTTAGCCTGGATTTAAAACAAGGGTTAGTCACATGAGGGACCTTTTTTCCTTCCAACCTTCACTTACACTAAAAATGTTGCTGTAACGGTGAGAAAATTCCTATGGATAGGCAGGACGGCCATCCACAAGGAATTTTTCACCATTACATTAACTTTCACAGTATTTGAAAGGAAAAAAACAGGTTTCCACTATTGTAGGACTAACTCTGGTTTAAACCCATCTAAAGTATCTCCCTTCAGAATTACCAGCAATAGCTTTAAGAAGTCCCAATTGTAACCATGACCATCAGTATCCTTCAGGAATGGAACATAGCATTTGACTGATGAAACCTTAGGAGTTATGGTCTGTTAAAATCAATGCAAGAATTAGGCACCACATAGTTCACTAACCGGCCCAATCGCCTCAACTACGGGCGCTGGTAAACCCATCCAAGTGAAATTGAAGGCTTCCGCGAGGATTTGAAATAAACCTTTGTGTGTAATTAAAATAAATCAACAAAACTCAAGATGGCCACCTTAATGCTCAATTCGAAAATTTGAGAAGAAGAGAAGAAAGAAGAATCAGATGTTGTATTACTCTAGGAAGCTCATGGTGGTTTTGTATGCAATAATATGTCCAGAGATAAACCTCAGGAATCCCTAATTGAAGGTACAGGAACAATATTTGGTTGGTAACATAATTCCAGTTGATCGCCGACAAAGCTGAAATGGACACGCCCCTTTTGGGGAGGTAACGACCCTTTTGAGCGCAGTACTACGACTGATACAGACCCGTTGACATAGGGGGGGGGGGGGGGGGAGGTTCGAGACCACTAAAAATGTGAGGAATGTCCAATTATGGGGGGTTCGTAATATATTTTAAATCCCAAAAGTCAAGGGTTTTTAAGTAATTTCAAAAACTGTTTCACCATATCGCGCACTTTACAATTATGAATGAATTCATTTAAGGTTTTATGCCAAACAGAAGGGAGTTCACCCATACACCTTGGATTTTTCTCTAACTCTCCTCAGGGTTAATTTTTGGGGTAGCTAAGGGTAGGTTTGGTAACAAAAAGAAATATTCATTTTATCTTCGTTCTCAAATGGCAGTCCGTAAAAATTTTGTGACTTGAGCAATGTTTTCAATGGGTAATATTAGGTGAAAACCGCACATTTTGTAAGTGCGTTCTAACACTGTATGGGCTGCACAACTCAATCAGTTATCAGGATCAGTTGTATGGCACAAAGTTATTGAACATTGATTTCAACTGGGATAAATCAGCATTTTAATGTTCATTCGTTCGTTTTAAGGGGGGGGGTGCAAAATGGCCCATCGTAAAATGAAAAATATATTTTGTAAATTTTATAGGGACTTAAGCCTAATTGTTAAGTTAAAGTCCCTTCAGCAGCAAGGTATGCTGCTGAAGGGTCTTAAATGATCTAAAAGCACTAATTGCATGCATGTGACCATTGAAACCGCCAAAATGAAACTCTCACCCTGTATGCATGAAAAAGTCAGTAAATAACATGAACTTCGACGGCACGCCGAGCCGTGGGGGATATAGCGAATTTTCTACAGTGTATTTTAATTTGTAGGGGCCTAATGGCAAGGTTTTTAAGATGATATGGTCTGAAGGATTCTGTAAATAATCTAAATGCAACTACGACATGAATGACGGTCCCCATGAAGCAGGCGCTGCTGCATAAACATTTCATGACCCCTAAAAAGTTGGGCCCATTTTGTGGGCTCAAATGCAAAACGATCGCTATAAAATTTACCTAATTTTTTACGCCGCACTAACATTGGCGTAGCCCAAATGAGGAGGGCAGGGGGGAGGAGGAAGAAAGCTGCCCCACACACACTAAATCGAGAAAGGAGCCAAAAATGGGAAGGAAAAAAGAGAAGAAAGAGAAAAAGTAGAAAAAAGAGGAAAGAAGAGAAGGGAAAGAAGAGAAAAAAGAAAGAGAAATAGGGAAGAAGAAAATGGGCAAAAGGGAGAAGAGAAAGGTGGGAAGAAAGAGAAGAGAAAGAGCAACGTGGGAAGATGGCATGAACACTTACGGGCGCTCGCCCCCTTAGGACCCCACCCTAGTACATTAAATCATACATCAGCAAAGTACAAGAATCGGGAAGGGAAGGACTCTTTGATATTCAAATGTGAAGAGAAATCTAAATAAAAAAACAAATTTCATTAATTCTGAATCTTAAAGATGCTCCTCTTTAAGATGCAATAAAGTCTCTAATCCCTTCACATGGCTCGTTTTGTCTCAGTTTTCAAGTTGGGCAAATTTTTTTCCAGACTATTTTTCATGCGGGGGACCGGGGGGTGGGGGGGGGAGGGAGCAACTTTTTTGGGCATGTGAACTCTTTGATTGCCTGTTCATGGTTACCCGCATGAAGTTAGTGCTTTTAATCATTTATTTAAAGACCCATTGGCAGCATTAACGCTGCTATAAGTCCCTATAAAATGGATTATTAAAAATTTCACTTTACGATGTGGGCCATTTTGACCCCTCCCAATGAAAACGAAAAGGAAGAGTAAAAGGAGTTGTAGTAGCAGTAGTTAGAGTACGTAACATTAAAAGCTGTTATATCCAGTGAGATCCAAAGGTCAATAGTTCTGGAAAATACAAACGTGTTAAACTGCTATAACTGATTGAGTTTTGGAGCAATTACACTGTTATAACGGCATATAAAAATGCACGGTGGTCACTTAATAATATTATCAGCCCAATTTTGCTCAAGGTCCACACATTTTAAGGGTTCCGTTGAGAAAGGAAAGGAATCTGAAAGGCTGTTTGCGAGCTACCCTTGGTAACCCTAACAATTCTCCCGAGGAGAGTTAGGAGCAAAATCCAGGTCCTATGTGAACCCCTTCCGTTTTGGCATGAAACCTTATGAATTCTTCATAATTGTTAGTGCGCGATATGGTGTGAAATCAGGTTTTGACCAATATCTTTAAAAACTTTGATTTTGGATATAAAAAATGGATATAACCCCCATAATGTGGCCTTTCCGCACATTTTGAGTGGTTCTCTCAAACCTTCTAGGTCCAAAGTGCTGTGATACGTCAGTAGTAATTCGCTAAAAGGGGCGTTTGCCCCCCAAAAAGGGGCGTGGCTTTCAAGCATTTTCGCGTTCTTTTTTTTCTAAGTGGGATTATTACAAACCAAAGTATGTTCTGCCCTTCCAATAGCCTGGATTCAGGGGACGAGTTTAGCTTGGACAATTAATGCATACAAAAATCACCTGAGCTACTAGAGTAATTGATTGCAGAAACATGCGAAGGCGTGTATTAAATAGTGATGAAGGATGTTAAACAAAATATAAATTTGGTTGTTTTTGAGAAAATGGCTTTGAAAAATCACGAAATCTAAAGAGTAGGAAACACCCATACATGATTCAAATGATCAAATCCGATTTATATTAAGGAAACGAAAAAATGAACAATGACAAATATTTTAGCTAATATTCATGAATTCTTACTCATAAAAAGGATGTATTGTATACATTAGAAATAGTTATCATCTTATCAGTAACACCAAAATTTATGCAAAACTGCGATTAGGTATAAAATAGTGACAGATGTGGGGAATTTTCCCCCTATACTAAAGCGTAGCAAAACATTTTCCATCATTATGGAATCCAAAATCGGCCGTTTCCGAACCCATCAGCCAAAACAAAACGGTGTGTGTGTCATGTGAATCCTCTCAATTGGTTTTATCATAATGACGGGCTTGTTGTGTCGGAGGGCCGGGATTCACCGCGGTGACTGTAAAAAATAATAAAATTTCTCGTAATAGCACTATTTATAAAATAACTACAATTTTTCTTGTGATAATTATATTAAGTGAGATAAGTTTTACCAACGAAGTATTTTAAAAAAGCACGTGGGAAATCAAGTATACACACAAAAAAAAAATCTATGACAGCGGGTTCAACATCCGTCACGATGTAATACACCAAAGTCTTTGTTATGCAACATACGTATAAATTGCCAAAAGTTCTAATCAAGATTATTAATAACGTACTTATATAGACATATTTGAAGGATTTGAATATTAGTACCATGTCCTTCATAAAATGATTTTAAAAATTTCAAACATCCATCACTACGGAATACACCAGACGATTTATGTACAGTTTAAAACGGTCATAGGATACTGTATATATACGAAAATTACGGATCCGGAATTTTATAAACAAATTTGCTCTTCATATGAAGGACATCGATTTGAGTTATTAAAACTATTTATAGGGTGTGTGGACCAAACATTAGTATATGCTAAAATAAAAAACATGTTGTAGAAATTGGGGGTCCATCATCAAAAAATCTGACTCAGCATTTAACAAAAACCAAAGCATAGCACCACTAATGATTTCTCATAGGTGTGGAATTGGTTAATTTGTGTTTGTGTACCTCTAATGAGTATCTCAAAGTGGTGCAAAAAGGGGTTGTTGAATACTAAAAAGGAATACACAATGTCGCAAAAGATTTTACTGTGAATTATATTTCACATTTAGATTGATTCAATTTTGTGGTGCACACCCATATCCATTGTATATTCAGTCTACAATCCTTTTTAACACATACAGATGCAGGTCTTTTATTTTTCTATACGGTACAACACATATGTATTATACTGTACCAATTGGCAAAACAGGAAAATACATCATGGTAAGATTGGAACTATGAACAAATGTTTAAAGATGGTATTGCACTCCAGCGTACATTTGGTGGAACATCATTTCATTTGAAAAAATGTATGTACTGATGTTCCAAAGAGATCATGCCCATTAATGTGCAATGATCATGTCATATTGGTACAAGTTACAAAATTGATACGACCTTTGAAATCTCAAGAGGATACAAAAAATATTGAACATATATATTTTGTGGTCAAAATAACGGTTTATGTGATCATTGTAATGTTTAACAGGTGTATATAGTGATATTTAAAGGTGCTTCTGTTCCGATTTTTGTCTATCGTGGTTCTCTACTTTGATTATATACGATGCTGACCAACAACTACCCAAGGAAACAAACTTGCGGATATGATGGTAGAGGGATAGCATAGTGCAACGGCCCTATTCACTGACTGTGCTAATATCGATGGGTAAACCATTAAAAGTAATACGGCAATTTTTTAAGTGGCCCTGTGTTTTGACATGTTAGTCTGGTCGGGTGGAAGCCGTGACATGGGCACAATTTTTTTGGTTATTTTGGTAAATTTAATTCACCATCTGATACCACATAGACAAAAACATATCAAATTAAGCTCTTGTGTTGAGATCTCTAAAATGACACATTAAAGACACCCAGCTGTAAACTTCTGAAGTCTGATTCATTTAAGTAAAAAATTGGACAAGGGTGGACGAGCTCCCACGCGGCGGTCCCCACGCGGGTGTTGTTTAAATTGGAATAATTCAACAGTTTACTAATAACATGCAACGTCCTAAATTTATCAAATCAGTTTAGATCATTGGCATGTTACATTGAAATAAGGATATATTAAAATACTTGGCCCAAATGAATAAAGTAAAATGTTGGACCCTCAAAAAGGAAAATAGATCCGGTCAAAACAGCGAATATGAGCGATGAAATTGTGATGGTGTATATTAGCTTTGTTGAGGTGCCCGCGTTAGGAAAATTACATCTTTACATAAAGATACTTTAAAACTTACACTTTAAATGACCAGACAGTAATTTAAAACTATAATAAAAGCTAGAGCTGTTGTAACAATTTGCACTAAAATTTAAATGAGGAATTTGGCATTGGCAAAAGTAGTATACAAAAACCACCAAGGATGGTTGTTTTTTATAAAACTATGGAAGGAGCCACAAGGGAAAGCACTATTAATGTGGGGGCGTTGGGGATTTACAAGCACACGCAAAAAATCACCAGAGTTGTACCTCCAAGAGTCCGTAGATGAAGGCGTTATTTGTGTGCCATTTCAATGAACTTTTAGCATTCTTTAAGCACATTGTACCACAATTGTAAAAAGGGTTTAAGGTCTAGAATGGGTTTGTTTTAAATTTTCATTAATTATCAGGTTGGAAAAACAACATGTTTTTGTTGCAATTTGTGATGGAGGATAACAAATTCTACTTAGTAATGATTATCATTACCATGTAGAATTTGAAAAAAAGGACATTTTCAGTAATGTGCGGCAAGGCGGCAAGATGTTTGTGCCACAGATATATATAGCAGGTCGCATAGTAAAGTATACCTTTTTGAAAGCTTTCTAGCGCGTAGAGTTCAAATATGGTGTTTTTTTTGTGTGGGGTATAAGATTGAAATATTAAAGTTACCATGAATTTCAGAATTTTTTACAAAACGTTACCTTATACTTGCAATTATCTCAACCAGAACCCCAAGAAAAAACAATGCATTTTTGGATTCCTTGTGAAATTTACTTTCAGGATATGTATGACGTTTCTGTGGGTAGCATAATGCTTATTGTGAATAATTTAATTTCAAACAAAAATGGCGCATTCTCGGGAATTCAAAAAAGTGGAACTTTGTGCACACGGAAAATTCTACCAGTCAAAACGTGGTGTGTGGCCAAGTATCTTGGAAAAGGAAATGGGAACAAGAAATGGATTTTGGAAGCTTGAAAACTTCAGTGACAATAAGAAAAATACGGCCTTTCATTGATATCAAGATAACAGCTACTTCCGGTGTGAATATGGTAAATCAGGGGGTCCAACAAACGATTAGGACAGCACCTTTAAGCTGGGCAACTGGCACATTTTCACAAAATTGATGATGAAATTTCTTTTTAATTGCTCTCAAATGGATAGTCTAGGCCATATAGAAGAGAACAGAGATATATTTTACACATTAAAAATAATATACCCCAACAACCCCAGATAGGACATTGTATGAGGATCCAGAATATTTGTATGCCAACTTTTAAGGTTTCCATACTTTTATCAACAAAGGGTCTATTACATGAATATTTTTGAACTCGTACTCACTGATATTTAAAACCACAAGGTTAGAGACGGTCAAACAGGGTGCATAGTGGGGAGGAAAAAAAACATGCATACGGCATGCGTGTTCTTGTGTTAAACGCCGCTTTCGTCGTCTGCTGAATTTAACGTCGCCGGCGAAGTTTTTAAAAATTACAAAATCGTTTGGTTTACCCATATAAGGAAGCGCTGATTTGTTCTTAATCATTAGGGTGAGGTGAGGGCTTTGTATATAAAGCTTAAACCATGCAAGTGTCTCTTGAAGATTGAAGCACTTTTCACCCCCATTAAAATATGTGGGTTGGAAATATTGAAAAAATGTGGAGGATAATGTGAAACATTTATGCAATTGTACTTGTGCAGGTAGTTATTAGAATTACTGTCAACTTGGCTGGTATGAATTTCAGTGGCAAAAAACACAGTTAAGCCCCCCCAAAAAAAAAACCCTAATCTATATCCTTTCAAAATTGTAATATACACAATATATATCTCAGTTTCAAACACACCTTTTGAAACAGGATTATAATGTTACACCGGGCCGACAAGCAGCAGGTAGGGCCATGACCGGCACTTGCTCCACGGACATGTACAGAAGGTCTTTGGGAGGTTGCCGACCGCCACTTCGCTCAGTGAAATGAACAAAATTACCACATTAAATGGGCAGTTTACTCAGTATGGTCCATAACGGTAGTAAATTTTCAGATTTACAACCGGCAGTCAGCGCTACATAGCTATAACCCTTTGATGTTGGAAGGAAATCAGAGTTAGATCAAAAGTGTTCCTCTTTGAAAAATGGAAATAGTTACATCTTAAACCTGTGTGAATTTCAAAAAGATCTCGTTTAGAATTGAAAACCTCAAAGAAAACATCTTTAGATTTTTATTGATTGTCAAAAAACCAGTAATTGAAGAAAGAACAGAGCAATCTTCTTCACTCTTGTGAGATGATGTTCCAATGTTCAAAATAACCCCTGTTAAAACTTGGGGCTAAACTAAGATTACCAGTACCAGGGTGAGAAAATTACCATTTTTTAAGACGAGTTTAGTTTTATGGCCAATTGATTAAACTAAAATTGGTGCTGGTGCTGTGGAGTTTAAATTTGTGTATGTGTGAAGTCAATGGATAAGACATGATTTTGGAAAAAGAATTTGTTCTTTCTCACAGGTGTATCAGAAACATGGAACCAGGTATTAAAAATTCAGTTGATATCGATTTTGCAGATGAGTGTTAGCAGCCAGAGGGCAATAGAAATCTACCTGTGTAGAGTTTTGACAAAAAGGAGGGTATTATTTGTCACATACAAGCACAATTGGTACGTTGTAGGTGAACAGTTTTTTGGTGTGTCCTAAGGGCAAGGCTTTATTCCCAGTTCAAGCGTTGTGGGGAGATTTCGCCCCCCAATTTATGATTCGGTAACCAATTAGATCATCAGTAAGCATGCAAAGTGATGTGATCTGGGTGCTTCTGTTGAAATTGGGTTGCCTATCTAAAGTAGTGTCAAATTTGCAGTAATGATTGATTATTGTATTGAATGATAACACAGCATAGATCCCTGTAAATCCAGGTGTTCTTTGGGAAAAAAAAAAAATGACTGTTCAAGCAAAATGTGTTGAAGCGAATCAGATCAATTTTTACTTTCACTAACATAGCACCATTAAAAAAGCTACATTTGCTTTGAAACCCCATTGAAATTGATCAATCCACAGATATAATCAGTTGAAGGGTGGCCAAAAACAATAGGAAAAACAAAACACATTATCCTTTGTTGGCAATATCTCTCAAAATCAACATTTGCAAATTCGACCTCATTTGCTTGATCACATCGCAAATAATCTTTCCTTGAATCTCACATAATTGGGGGGAATTGTCTGGTGACAAAAAACACTCATAAGGGGACCTTAAAGCAGCTCAGAAACCCTTACCTGATCATGCACATGGCATCAGAAACGGGAGCCACAACACATGGACCTCCATCGCAATGCACGCAGAAAATAATGTACCTGTTTTTGGTCAGCGAGGTGCTGAGCATTTTTAATGAAGATGTGCATGAAATCATTAAAAAGGCATACAAATATTGTATCATCCTTAGACGACAACTGCTTCAAAGATATAATGAAAAAAACCAATGGAGAGTATTAAAGGGATGAGCAGTGATTAGCAGCGATAAGGCGAGATAATCGAAAAAAAATGTGGAAATGCATATTTAACTTATAATCGGGGATAAATAAGTGTTTTACCCATTCCATAACTGCTTTAATGTAGAAAACAAACAACCAAATAGTTTTAAACAATGAAGATTATAAAATTGTCCATACGTTCTACCGCAGTAGACATACAGGCAACAGGTCTCAAAATCGACACTAAACAGATGCTGATTGTGGTTACACCAGTACAGAATAAACAAGATCAATAATGTTTGTTGTGTGAGGTCAAACTGTATTGACAATGGGCACATATCAGCTGAAAATCTGTGATATCACGCCGAAAGGCCTTTTTGATCTCAAGTCGGAAGTTTGATATGCACGTATTAGATTACAGAATCAGATAAAAAAATAACTGATGTCTTAAAGGAATATGTCAGATTTTTGTCAAGCTCAGTTTGACCTTTACATTCATAAAATATATGTACATAATCACAAATTCATGAACAATCATACAATTTGATTTGTAAAATTAACAAAATGAGGAATTTTAAATTTTTGCTTTTTTGACATTCGAAGAAAACGGGGCGGATTTTCGCCACGGCTTCATTGATCAAAAGCGGCCAATGTGCCTCCCTAGTGACGTCAAAGTTGATGACCCAAAACATCGTGTGATAGAATGGGTATTGCTGACAACGTTGTTGTAATATTGATGGGATAATGAAGTATATAAATTGAAATAGTTACAGAATGACTATTTTGTTTCATGTTGTTGGGTTTAATTATTTATGAAGTGGCAACACTGCGATATGATGGTCACCAACCGTAAATATGGATGGTCATCACTTTGACAGATCACCATTGCCTGCTATGTGATTGTCGGAATCGTTTTTTCGAGTAAGCTATTGGGGCGGAAAATTAAAAGGCAACAAAATACTTCAACAAATGTGGACAATTTTAAACTTGATTTGATTTATATTACTCTATATGTACTTTCAAAGCTTTCCATCCATACTAAATTTCCAAATATTCAGAATCATACATATTCTTATACACGGATATTTTTCGATGTTTCGGAATTGCAATTCGCTGCTAATCCCTTTAAATATCAACATTAGCAATTAATGGCATGATCAGGGTTGGTTTGTACAACTTTTGTGTTAAGATTTAGGCATATTCTTTTTACACTGTGATTACCTACTTAAAAAAATGGAAGGCAACATGGTGTATTATGGGAAGGAATTAATGATATCTGCTGTTGTTGGGCCCAATTAGTGAGGACAAGATAATTGTTTTATCGAAGTGGATGTGTCTGCTATGTCCTCCTAGCACTGGTACAATAGAGTGCCCCAACTCAGTTTTTTCTTTTTGTCAGCCCACGAATTCCTCGTTGGACAGTGGATTACAAAAAAGATGGCTGATATTTCAACGGAGTCTTATAATTTAGACCAAGGTTTACACCAGCATAAGTCCTCATGAATGGACCTTCATAGTTTTTCGCATGCTCTGACATATGAATAGGTGAGAAAATTGCACTTTCAGCTATGTTACAGAAAGAAGTATATTTGTGACGGATAATGCAGTTTTTAAGCCCAGGTTTAAGTTGGACTCTTATTCAGAAGCAGCCACCCTAGAGATTCTGTATTCGATACTCTGTTTCACTGACCTTATATGGCAAGTTAGTAGAGAGAACGCGAAAGCCGCATTAGCAAATACTGTGCGTGATTCAGGTTGGGTTGCCACTTTTGTGTACGATTTAATAGGCCATATCTTTTTACACTGATACCCGCTTTTAAAAAAAAACTGAAGGCAAAACTGGTGTCTTATGGGAAGGGCTTCTATATCTGTTAGTTCGTATACCCACAGTTAGGACCAGAAATTGTTGTATTCAAAGTGGCGGTCACTAATAGTCCTCCTAGCACTGGATAACAATAGCACAGTTGTTGGTTATATCAGCCACATCTAATTCCACCTTGGACATGTATGTGGAGTACAAAAGGGTAGCTGAATATTCTCAAAGGGAGTCAACTTTAGAATCAAACTTTCAGCCTATATGTTGCAAGAAATAATCTATTTGTGAGAGGGACTAATGCAGGTTTAAAGCCCAGTTCTTAATTGGACTCTTATTCAAGAATTCCAGCCTCCTAGAGTATTTTACTCATTGTTTCATTGACCTTGTCATGGCAGTAGAGGGATGCGCACCGTGGCACTGCACCCAAAAGCTGCCATAATTACAAGCATGAACAAAGACAGCAATGCAAAAAAATGCGGCAATGGTGACTGCTTGCTTTAAGTCTTTGCCACTGTTTGGTTCAACCAACAAATAAAATTAGCTTTCACATAAATAGTTAGTTTTGTGCATATGAAATGATTTTTTTTCCCTAAATAATTGCAACTATTTCTATTAGGTGTTAAATCCAATGGGTTTTTAACTGATCAACACCCATTAAAGGGATTAGCAGCGATAGGCTAGAGAATAAAAAAATGTGGAATTACATTTGTGTTAACTTATCATCAGGGATAAATGTGGTACAATTACATATAACTCTTTGTGTAGAAACAAAATGACCAAAATAGTTAAAAAAGTTAAATTTGAGGAAATTTGTCTAAAAACCCCCCGCTCCGCAAATGACCTAACAGCGATAAACTCTCAAAATCTACCATTAAACATCTGATTGTGGTTTACGCTCGCATAGAATAAACAAAGATCAAACAATAATGTTGTGTTTGAGAGCAAACTGTATTGATCATGTGCCCAAATCACGCTTAAAACTCAATCTCAAGTCGGAATTTTGATACGTGTATAGAATTAAAGATCAATAAAAGTACTGCCGTGTCTTTAATACACAGATTTCAAGCCAACCACTTGCAGTTCTGTTTTGCATATCCATGCCAGTAAACAAAATGAAACATATGAATTTTTATGATTTTTTTTCGATGTTAGGATTAGCAAATCGCTGCAATCCCTTTAGAATACAATGTTTAGTGTGTGTTGATATTCAAACCGAATTCGGTTTCTGATATGCCTAGAGTTTCAAAGCAGATCTAAAAAACCTGAGCTCTATATGTTTTATGGCAAATGTTTATTACCTTACAATTGTCAAAGATGTATTTTCATGCGGTCGTCTAGCTAGTGGGTATTATTTCCTGCAGGATTAGGTCTTATCAAATGCTCAATCATTTACCAGCATGACTTAGTATTGTTTCCAGAAATTTGTTCCAAATCCCTTTTTGAATTTGGCAATTAATTTGGTTATATTCTTTCACTGCACTGTTAAAGACAGTTAAGTTGGTATGACTGGAGCCAATTAGGGTTCACACAGAGATAGAAATTTATCACTAATTCAATCCAGTATATGGAAATAAGTTTGAGGGAACCTAGAAACATTTTATCAAGATTTTCAAAGCATAACTGGTATCTTTGGTGAATCTTTAAAGGTGGCAATAATATTTTAATTTGTACATTCTACAAACATAGGTTAAGGAGAAATGGTTTTCTCTGGTAGACCTATAGTACTTTGGAACTTCGATGTGAATTAAAGCAAAAATAATACCAATTACCCTAATTCTGATTCGTTTAATGATAGTTTTGTTGTGGTGTGTGTTTTCTTCCCTCAATTTAGCACTCTTCAAAAACTTTGTTTGAAACCTCTACTTTTGAGCAATTTGGACTCATCCAGGAGGAAAATCCTATGGCTTCCTGTTTAGTGTCTCTGATTGGGTGTGTCCAACTGTCCATATGTGTTAATACAATGTTAACTACACCAAACAATTATTTTGTCTTGAAATGCAACACAAAAATTT